>JAEQML010068130.1:0-18507 GCA_016904865.1 Pissodes strobi | reverse complement strand
TAGTAAGTGGCTCTATTCCCCCTAATATTTTCTGCAACTTTGTTGCACTTCATGCTACGTAGTCTGATGTTGACAAAACTATATCTCAGTTTTGGGAAGTTGAGAAAGCTCCTGAAATATTTCGAGAATTTTCCACCGAACAGGAGGCGTGTGAATCGTCTATTCAGGATTCTCTAGAGATTATCAACAATCAATACCAAGTGAAACTGCCATTAAAGCAAGTAGATTTAAACTTGGGCGACTCATTTTCTGTAGCCATAAAAAGTTTGAAAACCTTGAAAAGCGATTTAAAAAAAATTCTGATATTTTTCTATAGTATAAAGACTTCATTGATGATTATTTAAATTTAAAGCATGCTAAAGTTGTAAATTATAATGCAAATGAATTAAATGATGGTTCAGTATACTTTATGGCTCACCACCCTGTCATAAGGGAAGACAAAAAAACACGAAACTCAGAGTTGTCATTGATGGTAGCAGGAAAACTAAAGACAGAAACTGTATCAATGACTTTTTGTACAATGGGGCAGTAGTTCAAAATGAGCTTTTTAGCATTCTTGTGCTTTTTAGAACCCATAAATATGTAGTTTTAACTGATATACTGTGAACAACTTAAAAGCAATAATTAAATATCACCCTGTCGTAAGTTTGAACTTGAACTTGAAAAATGTTATATAAACATTCACTGTTAATTATAAACAACTTCAGCGGTCGACGGGAGCGACTTTAATCCTTAATGATGCAGCCATCAGCATTTTTTAATATATAAATACGCAGGCAAACGCCAAGTTCATGAGGCTTTCGGGTCTTTCAAACTGCTCAGTCTAGTTGCGGGGCAGTACACAGGTACGTCCACTTCTAGCTGTTCTATCCCACAACCCCCATAACTGAGAACACTTATGCACAGGTATATGGTTGTCAGGGTCCTTACCTAACCTGGATGAACGTATGCACAGGTATACGGCATTCGGGGGCTACTAAAAGTATAGAGAGAGTCGAATTTATGAAGTATCAGAACTTCCAGTAAAGGGATAGTTTTTCGGGAGTTTTAAAAAGTAGTGAAAGTGCCTTAGCAATTTGTGAAAAACTTAAAAGACTTACCTTATAAATATCAGAACAAATACCTTAATAAAATTAAATGAAGGGTAAAGGCTGTGTGCATGTACGAAACATAGCAATGAAACACCTTGTATATCATGCAAATTTTAATCCAAAAGGAACATGAAGAGCGTAACAGAGCGCTTTCGGCCGTAGCCATCATCAGTGATACCTGAAAGAAAGTAAAAGAACCCCTTGTCAATGGTGAGTCAAGGAATATTGTTGAATTGAGACATTGTTTATTTTTGGAAAATAATTTTTTTTTTTTTTGAAAATGAATACTGTTGTGTCCAGTTTAAACTTGTTGGGATTAAAACAATTTTTATTACAAAAAGGGGGATTAACTAAAGTAATTAATAAGAATGAAGGTTTTTCTTCGTGTCATTTTTATACGTGAGAAAGAAAATGGTGGACCTCTTTTACTTACTTGTCAGTAGACAAAGGACATATCCATGGATCAAACACAACAAAAATCGACAATGATCACAATTACATATCACACATTGTGCGTCAAATTATGAGAAATGGTTCACATAATTTAGATTAAAATAAAAGTTAAAATATATGAAAATACAGCAAAAGCATGGTACAAAGACTCGTGCTTTTGGATGACACATTAAATGTGTCGACTGTCACTAATGACAGTCTTGACAAGCAGACTGATGACACTTATATGCCGAAAGACGGCGGTAATTTTAAATTTTAAGTTTTAAAAAGACAAATATTAAGTTGAAAGATAAAAGCAGATAAAGTTACTGCAGCGGTCCGAAATTAACCTAAAATACAAAAGGGGCTGCTACTATGCCAGATGAGACAAACAAAAGCCATAATACGCATTGAATGGCTAAAATGCAATTGAATACTTGAGAAATCGGTTGGCTGTGATGGCTTGCAAGTTGGTTTGAAGGAAAATGCTTGATCAAGTGAAAGTAGAGAACTAACTTAGAGATGAGGTTAGCCTAGGCTAGCTCAACTCGACGGATAGAACAGAAAAGAAAAGAGATGAAAATAACCTAAGTTAACTCAACTCCCAGAGGACTAGCTTAAGAAGGGATGAAATTAGCCTAAGCTAAATCAACTTGAAAGACAGAGAAAAAGGAAGACAGATGAAAGATAAAAGTGAAATAAAAATTAACTTAAATTACATTGCTGTAGTTGACAGGAGAAATTATTTGAAATGGAAAACGCTTGATCAAGCGGCCCCCCCAACATTCAAGTGTATGGGCAAAGGTTAATTCAGTCGAGAAGCCTTCTGTGTAAAGGGATATAAGATCTGTTGAGATTGACCTGAGTGTTGAGGCAATGGTTGTTTGTGCGCAGCTCGCTGTTGATCTCGATGTCCTCCATGAAATCCAGCCTATTGAAGTTTTTTGATGAAATGTTATGCAAAATTTTTGAATCGGAATGAGGACTGAAGTTGTGGTTATGATTGCGCAAATGTTCTCCGAAAGCAGAATTGTTTCTGTTCAAATGTTCGTTGATACGGACCTTCAATGGTCTACATGTCCTACCTATGTAGGTGCACTCGCAAGAGTTGCACGACAACTTGTAAATACCACTTTTTGAGAGTATATCTATTTTATCTTTAGTGTTATTTAAAAACGTTTGTAATTGATTTCTGTTTTTAAAGGAGAGTTGAGAATTACTGACAAATTGGTGAATTATTTTGGAAACCTTGCGGTTCGTTTCTAAGTCAAAAAAAGGGATGGAAAAGTATTTTTTCTGTGAATTATCAATTAGACTGTGAGAAAGTTCTTTTCTTAGTTTTTTGAGTTTTGTCTTGTTAATTAAAGTGTCAACAAGACTAGGATCAAAATGGTTGTTGAACGCGATTTGTCTAATTATAATTACCTCTTTGTTGTATTCGACAGAAGACAAAGGTATATTGAGTAACCTATTGACATAGCAATGGAAAGCTGCCATCTTGTGTTGCCACGGGTGGTGGGAAAAGTAAGATATAGTGTGGTCCGTTTGAGTAGGTTTCCTATAGATCGAAAACTCAAGACTCTCCATCGCTCTATGAACAGTGATGTCCAAAAAATTAAGTTTATTATTATTTTCAAGTTCTATTGTAAAATTAATATTCGGATGGATGATATTAAGTTTGTCTAGAAGAGCGTTGGCCCCCTGAGCATCGCAATCAAGGAAGCAAAGACAATCATCCACATAACGGAACCAATGTAGGATCTCTCGATTTATGGGAGTGACTATATGACTGTTTTCCAAATTGTTCATGAAAACATCTGCTAAAAAAGGAGAAAGACAGCTGCCCATTGCTAAGCCATCAGGTTGTTTATAATATTTGTTATTGAATTGAAAAAAGTCCTGAGACAAACAAAGGTTTAGAAGTGACAATAAATTAATTTTCTGTTGATCGTTAACATTACATGAAGTAAGAAGATCACCGACAAGTTGTACTGCCTCGGTTTTTGGTACTGTAGTAAATAGGTTAGACACATCGAAAGAAACCATAATGTAATTGTGCGGAAGTTGTAAATTTTTAGTTTATTCATTAAAGAAATGGAATTACTTACCGAATATGTAGGAGTAAACTTAGTGATATCCTTGATCAGGTTATATGTAAAATGAGCTAGGAAATAAACTGGTGTGTTAGTAAAACTTACCACAGGTCTGATAGGTGTATCTATTTTATGGATTTTAGGGAGGCCATACAAGCTAGGTATTGTTGGATTGCTAGAAATTAGATTTTTCTTAGCATTATTTTCTTCGAAAAACGGTTTGAAATGCTTGATGAGCCTGGTGACTTTCCTTATAAAACTATTAAAAGGGTTGTTAGGTAATTGAGAGAATTTATTATCTACTAAGAATGTCTCAACTTTAGAAATGTAGTCTGTCTTTTTGAGAATAACTAAGCAATTGCATAGTTTATAACTGGGCACAACAGTATACATTTTCAAAAAAAAAAAATTATTTTCCAAAAATAAACAATGTCTCAATTCAACAATATTCCTTGACTCACCACTGACAAAGGGTTCTTTTACTTACTTTCAGGTAACACTGATGATGGCTACGGCGGAAAGCGCTCTGTTACGCTCTTCATGATCCTTTTGGATTAAAATTTGCATGATATACAAGGTGTTTCATTGCTACCTAAGTAAAAGACAACTCCGCTCACATTAATAAAATAGTGACGTCACTATGCCAAATAAACTTTAAAATAAACCATCCTCGCTTGCCAAGCGATTTAATATTCATTGAGAGTCGTGACACTCATAATTCACCTACGTGACATCTAAAAAACTGACGCCAAGCAATTTAGTGTTAATTGGGCCTAGTGCCGCCATCTTAATGAATATACGTCACAAAAATAGTAATAAATTAAATTAAATCAAGTAAATCATTAAGCAATTAAACATTTAATAAACGCAGGCTAGGTCAGCTTTAAATCGTTGTGGGACCTGCGTTATTTTTGGCGAAGGGACAAGTCAATACCGAAAACACAAATATAGTTAAGTGTATGGAACAATACAACATATTTGTATAGGAGAAACTAAAGGAAACCATGGAGCAAGCAGGAGAAACAAGTGAAGAGGACGAAGAGAGGAAAAATATAATTATACGTAACAAGTACTCAAGTAAAAGAAGAATTTAAGCAACTAACACAAAAAACAAAAACTAGGAGAGACCCGAAGCTTCAAAATGTAAATAGTGTAAATATAAAACCCAAGTGCTCATAGAAAATTATATATACAAGGCACTTAGGAGGCTAAAGTATTAATAAGGATATAAGCTCGAGTGTTAATAAGATAAATATATAAATAAAAACACTGAGGATGTTAATAAACTGAATATAGAATAATAAATATTATATAATATAATAGGACATTGAAGGATTTATGAAGAAAAATGAAGCTAGAAGAATGGATTAGACGAATATTAGCGAGAAGAGTAGTAAACTATGTATGCAAATTAAATATGTGAAGCAAATGTGAAGATATATACAGTAAAGCACAAGTAAATGTGAGTTGCCATTAAAATGGTGTATTGAGAGTATAAACAGAAAGAATAAATGTGTATACGAGGAAGTATTATAAAATAAAGTGTTCTCCGGCCTAAATAAGGTTGCAACGACGGATGGTCTAAAAGATAACGTCAAAGCACAAAATTTAGGCATGGAAAAGTTGAGCATATAGGGACTGAAGTAGCTACGCTGACGTTGAAAGACGTTAAGCAAATATTATGGTACCAGAAATGCTCAAGGGCAAAGTACCCAGGTGAAATGTTATATAAGCAAGAAATGTTTATGTAAAGCATGAAGAATATAGGAGAAGCATACATAAGTTGAAGCGTACATAGTGAGGAAATATATAAGCAAAAGTTGTTTATGTAAAGCATACATAAGGTTAAATAATGGAGATATGTATAAGGTAAAGGTGTTTATATAATGTGTGTTTAAAAGAGATATATAAATAACAATATAATGTCCTATATTGTTTACATAAAGCTAGTCACGTAATAAAGCATATATAGATAGCATAGCATAAGGTACATAGAATACCTAATAAATAGCAAAACTAAATATGGAAAGTAAATTAAGAAACATAGAATAAAATAAATATATGAGAAAATATATAAGCGATACCACGACGAGAAAAGTGCATAGAAAATCAGTGAGAAATTAAAAATATTGTATATATAACCTTACCTTGAGAACATGCTACATGGATCATAATCCAGGACCAGTCGAGAGCCATTGGAAAGCACCAGTCGAGTCCATACAGGACTTAGCCATTCGAACAATCACTAGCAGAAGTGTCCCCGTTCTTCGACTAGGGATTCCTAGAAGATAAAACAGTATAAGAAATTATAATATATGGATGAAATACCTACAGCAGTAGACAAAGAATTAGATAATTTAATAAATAATTGACTAATAACAAACCTTAGAATCTATTCCAGATCAAATCTTGCCATGTGTCTAATATTGCCAAAAATCATATTCACGATACTTATATTTGATTGTATTCTTTAGCCCATCCAATGCCAACACACGAAGAAGCAAATCAAGTCGACGGCATATTACCACGCCTTTCAAGGAACATATAACCCACTACGAAACCGAAAAGGACATCTACGAGCGCCTTCTACCAGGCTTTGTTTAAACAAGCAGTTCGCAACACAAAAGCAAACTACTTAAAGGGAACGTCCGATAGCGCAGGAATCTGCAAGCAATGACATATCCACGGAAGCGTAACGTATAGTTTTCGTTTATTGAATTAATTTACATCACGTTTACTGTAAATGTAATTTGAATATCATTATTATAAAGTGACGCAAGATCGCATTGCAAGTCAATAACTTGAGAAAATAATAAGATTCATAAAGATGTTGAATTAAGTTAGCAAGTAAAATAAATTGTGTCATTTGATATACCAATATCAGCAAGTTTTGGATAGGTCAAGAAATATAACCGAGTCAATAAACTGTTATAATGCTGTTAGCAAATACTTTATACACAGACGGGAAAGTCTATATACTATATAGTTTTGATACATTTGTAGATAATGAATATGAGAATATGAAAGAAATAACAATGGTTAAATAGAATATAGACAGGACCGGATTTAAAAGACTAAGTTTAACATAACGTAATATTGTTAGTATAGGTGATTTATAGTAATACAGGGCCGCAATGAGTTGCTTTTTAATGCCAAGGGAAAAAGTTCATTATCTTTATAGATATACCCCATTAACAGACCTTTTTCCAAAAAACTAACAAATATAAAGACTATGAATTAATGTCACCTCTGTTGGGGCGCATCTTAATAGAGGAGATATCATATAAGAGGCAATTTGTTGTCCATAGACATAAAAACCTAGTTTTAAAAATGGCATTATAAGCCAGTATAAAAAGAAAAGCAATGTTCTCAAAACGGATAGGTTTGTACTAGATATAAGGTATAATAGATCAATAAGCTTAAAGAAATCAAATCAAGAGAGTTTTTATCATATATAATTAGTAATAAGTTAAAGACAGAACCGTATTTAAAGAATACGTTGGTCACGTAGTTGCTTTATTAACACAAACGTAAAACGTTATTGGCCATAGAAGCAAATAAATTTTGAAATAATACATCTTTACTAAAAAGCCGAGTTTAACAAATTAAGATTTTGTTAATAAGACAACTAAAAACGTCACAAACAAGAAAACATAGGATAAGATTATAACATTGTTAATATAACTTTTAAATGTATTTTTCTTTTGTTACATGTACCTATAACTAGCACAAAGAGCGAGGCAAACCACGCAAGAACTTACGACCACACGAAATGGAAATGGGTGGATCTAAGCCAGAACAAGTCCACTGACGAAATATATATTAAATTGTAATAAATTTAGGTGCTATACAGTATGTCTTCTCGAATTGAGGTCGGTTTTCTCTCTTTTAAAGCAAATAAGTCAGGTTAAAACGTTGGGGACCAACGTTATCAGGGAGGGGGAATGTGTGAACAACTTAAAAGCATTAATTAAATATCACCCTGTCGTAAGTTTGAACTTGAACTTTAAAAATGTTATATAAACATTCACTGTTAATTATAAACAACTTGAGCGCTCGACGGGAGCGACTTTAATCCTTAATGATGCAGCCATCAGCATTTTGTAACATTAAATACGTAGGCAAACGGCAAGTTCATTAGGCTTTCGGGTCTCTCAAACCGCTCAGTCTAGTTGCGGGGCAGTACACAGGTCCACTTCTAGCTGTTCTATCCCACAACCCCCATAACTGAGCACACTTATGCACAGGTATAAGGTTGTCAGGTCCTTACCTAACCTGGATGAACGTATGCACAGGTATACGGCATACGGGGGCTACTAAAAGTATAGAGAGAGTCGAATTTATGCAGTATCAGAACTTCCAGTAAAGGGATAGTTTTTGGGGTGTTTTGAAAAGTAGTGAAAGTGCCTTAGCAATTTGTGATAAACTTAAAAGACTTACCTTATAAATATCAGAACAAATACCTAAATAAAAGACAACTCCGCTCACATAAACTTTATTAATAAAATAGTGACGTCGCTTGCTAGACTAACTTTGAACTAAGCCTCCCTCGAGAAGACATGCATTTAATATTAATTGGGTATAGTGTAAACTCTTAATTCATCTATAATCTTAAACACGCCTTTATTAGTATACAGTCTAACAGTTGTTAAGTTTGTTTGTAAATAAACTTGTTACTGTTTTTATCGATATGTCTCCTTTATTATCTCTTCTCAACTTGACGTAGTGCGTTCCTAAATCTGAGCTACTCTCCTGCACGCTAAGTAAGGCGTGGCGTCACAGATAAAAAATACAAGTGGTGACAATACGACAAATGTATCGTATGGTTTTAATTCACCCAGATCATAGAAGGTTGCAAAACATTTTGTGGCGAGATCCTCACGGTGCTTTGCAATAAATTCAATTACAAACAGTAACTTATGGCTTAAAAAGTTCGTCTTTTTTGGCAACAAGGTGCTTGGTAGATCTCGCTCAAATGGAAGGTGATAAGTTTCCTCTTGCAGCTAAGGCCTTACTAAATAATACTTATGTAGACGATATTTTGTCAGGTTCTGACACAATAGAGGGATCCATACAACTCAAAAACGAGTTAATTTCCTTATTAAGTTTAAGATCTTTTTCTTTGCATAAGTGGTGCAATAACGAGCCCAAAATTTTAATCGATATTCCCAAAGAAAAACAAAACTTTGATGAAGTAGATATGAATAAAAATAATTTTACCACAAAAACTTTAGGTCTTTCTTATGATAACAAGAGTGACAATTTTAAATTATCAACTCCGAACATTTTTGATATCAATGAAGTCATAACAAAAAGGCAAGTTTTAAGCGTAATCTCAAAATTTTATGACCCTCGAGGCTTGGCAGGTCCAATTTTGGTGGCAGCCAAAGTTATTATGCAAAAAATTTGGATCTGTAAACTCAATTGGGATGAAATCTTGCCAGATGAATTATTAGAGGTATGGAAGAGTTTTATAAAGAATTTTATTAACATGCCAACTTTGGAAATTCATCGAAATTAATTTTTTACTAGTGCAATTGGAATAGAACTTATAGGGTTTTGTGACGCATCTGTTATAGCATATGATGCAGTGCTTTATGAGCAATTTTTCCAGATATAGTCCATGTAAATTTAACTTGCTCGAAGTCTAGGATAGTTCCTTTAAATAAAAAAATTAACCGTTCCTGGGTTAGAATTAAATGGCGCCTTGCTTTTGGCAGGGTTGGCAGAAAAAATGTTTACTTTACTACAACCAAAAATTCAGCAAGTGTTTCTATACTGTGACTCATCCATTGTGTTAGCTTGGCTAAAATCAGACCCTTTAAGATTAAATCCTTATGTGGCCAATAGAGTCATCAAAATTACAAATTCAACTTCAAATTTTAAATGGCTGTACATTAATATCAAAGAAAACCCAGCTGATTGCTTATCACGAGGTCTCGAACCTCAAGAGATACATTTAAATCATCTGTGGTTTCATGGGCCAACTAAGTTTTCAGATACAAATTTTTACCATTACGAGGTTCCTTTTGAAATTCCAGATATCATACCAGAAGAAAGCTATAAAATTATACAGCTCATAAAAGTAGAACCAAATTAATTTTTTTTTAAATTTTCTACAATAATCAGACTTCAAAGAGCAGTTGCGTACATGTTTAGATTTGCTCATAATTGTAGAAAAGGAGTTATTGATAAATGCAAAGGATATTTGAAGCTTTCAGAATTAGAAGACGCGCTCAGAATTATTATAAAATGTGAGCAAAACTTTTATTTTTATGAAGACATTAAATCTTTACTCTCTAAATCGCCTTTAGATCTTCATTAAGTTATCTATATCCATTATTAGATGGTAATGGACTATTGCGAGTAGGAGGGAGGTTACAAAATTCAAATATTCCATATAACCAGAAACATCAGGTAATTTTGGCAAAAGAAAGCAATATCACTGAATTAATAATACTTAGAGAACATTTGGCTCTATTGCATGCTGGACCAAGACAAGTCTTGAGTTCATTAAACCTTAATTATTGGATAGTTAATGGAATAAGAGTAGTTAAAAAGCAGAGTCACAAATGCGTTCTTTGCTTTAAATATAAGGCAAAATGTACCTCTCAACTAATGGGTTCCTTACCAGAAAAAATAATTCATTCGGCTAGAGTTTTTCAAAATGTTTGAATAGATTTTTGTGGTCCATTTCTAACAAACCAGTCTGGTATTCGTAAGTCTGTAAGTTCCAAGGCCTATATAGCACGTTTTGTATGTTTTCTGCGACAATGGTGCAACATTTAAGGGAGCTGCTAATAGGATAGGGAATTTTTGCAAAGATTCAGAAAAAATTGAGAATTTTTGTTTTAATGAAAAAATCAAATTTAATTTTATTCCAAGTTATTCTCCAGTTTTTGGTGGTTTATGGGAAGCTGGAATTAAAAGTGCACATCAAGCGAATAATGGGTACTAATGAACTTACGTATGAACAGTTTAACACGTTAATTATTCAAGTAAAAGGAATTTTGAATTCCCGACCACTTGTTACATTGTCTCAAGATCCGTCAGATCTAGATTAT
This sequence comes from Pissodes strobi, assembly GCA_016904865.1. Lineage (NCBI taxonomy): Eukaryota > Metazoa > Arthropoda > Insecta > Coleoptera > Curculionidae > Pissodes > Pissodes strobi. The sequence goes on along the minus strand of JAEQML010068130.1, from coordinate 7,827 downwards.
TTAAACCCAGATCATTTTCTAATAGGGGCAGCCATTACAAGCTTTCCAGAACCTGATTTAACTGAAATTCCTCAAAACCGACTCAAATTTTGGAGACTGTGTGTTCAAATGCAGCAGCAGTTTTGAAAAAGTGGTACCATGATTATTTAACGCAGCTTCAAAATAGACCCAAAATGGTGTAACGAAATGCCTAATCTTGGGGAAGGCATGTTAGTTATTTTAAGGGAGGATAATGTAGCCTCTTTTAGGTGGCCAATGGCTCGTATCACTATATCAAGTTATACCTGGAAAGGATAAGAAGGTGAGGGTTGTAAAGTAAAAACCCAAAAAGGTATGTATTTAAGATCTGTAACTAAGATTGTGGTCTTGCTAATTGATGATTGTAAACTTGTTTAACAATCTAAAACAGTATAAATCTTATATTATTTATAATATATTATAAATTAGTTGTTATTAAGTATAATATGTTCAGTTCTTTGGTATGGCAAAATTAATTAGTATTAACTTAGGGTTTGTACAGAACATGTAATACTATTTGTTAATGTAAGACATATATTTAGTTAAATGACTATCACAGTCATCAAATTTAAAACGTTGAGTTTTTATTTAAAATATTGCTTACTTTTTCTTTTGCTGGAAATGTGTGCCTGTGTTCATGTGATACTCTAGACCCCCCAGCTTATTGGAAACTATCCAACAATCTCTGTTTCTATTTAGAAGGAAATACTTTACGTAGTTAGGTTGGCAATACTGCAGAATTACCGCCCTGCAGATGTTTCCTCTGAAGTAAGGAGGAAGAAGCATTCGTTGCGTTGCTTCCTTTTTGTAATGCGTGTGTGACTATTATTCCTACTAATCCTTACAATTATAATTATTATCTAGCACTGCCTTCGAGGTATCTAAAATATGCATTTAAAGCAAGCTCTGGCGATCAGCCATCCTGCCTCAAAAGTTTGTACAAATTTATAAATATAATTACTAGTGTTTAGTGTAAAAAAGAATTCTTGTGTTTGTCTCCCCAACTTTCTTCTCTCCAGCAACCTTTTAATACAGTCCACTTTAATTATAACAGGATTATGTTTAACCATTTCATCAATCTCAGACGCAATCCAATAATGGAGAGAAGGTGGAATCCAAAGGGCCAAAGGAACATACAAGGACCATCCGCAAGCAGTATGAAAAACAGCAGACCTCAGGGCAGACCAAGGCATTGGTAGTGTTCCATCAAAATGTACAATGCCTCAAAAACAAGCTACACGACATGGAAGTGCTGTTAAAGACAATGGAGAGTCCAGAAATTGTTTGTTTGACCGAACATTGGTTTTTAGAAAACGAAAAATCAACTTTACAACTTGAAAATCTGTCCACTATATCCGTTTATGCTAGAAAGGATATGGAACATGGAGGCTCATGTATTCTCACTTCAAACAAAATTAATGCTATAGAAGAGACAGAAATTGTAAGTAGGAGTATTGAAGGTACTATAGAGTATTCAGCAGCCATCTTAAAACAATGAAAAATGTATTGTTATTTGTTTGTATAGACCACCATCTTTAAACTTAGAATCTTTTTATATATTTTTAAATAATCTGGATAATGTGTTAGGATATATAAAGAATAAATATCAAAATTATAAAACCATTGTCTGCGGCGATTTTAATATTGACATCTTGACCTGCTCAACTAAAGAGAGGCAGCTGCAAGATTTAATGAAAAGTTACAATTTTACTCAAAAAATTTCTGACCCAACTAGAATTACTAGTAGCACTGCCACTCTTCTAGATCATATATATATAGATTTTCCTAATCCATCTTTAGGTGAAGTAAAAACAACGGATTTGTCTGATCATGAGGGACAACTTCTGAAGGTCTCTGAGCTGTCGCATATGGGGGACTCTCGGAGACTGGTAACGAGAGTGTACTCGGAGGCAAAAATAAAAAACTTTAGAGAGGTACTAGAGCGGGAGACATGGTATGATGTGTACAACTCCTCAGAAGTTGAGCTAGGGTATAATAACTTTAAAAGTATTTTTCTAAAATACATGAACCTAATATTTCCAATAAAAAAATTTAAAAATAAAAGAACAAATTGCAGATGTTGGATAACCAATGGTATAAAAGTTTCTTCTAAAACAAAAACATATCTATATAAAAAAAGAAGCAACTCTAGATCTGATTTACTGGTGTATAAAAAATATGTTCCTATCTATAAAAAAGTTATTAAACAAGCAAAAAGAAATCACTTAAAAAATTACATAACCCACTCAAAAAATCCATCAAAAGCTGTGTGGAATGGTGTTAAGCAATTCACAGGGCAGAATACAAAAAACAGGCAGTCAGTTATTGAGAATGTAAATGAGGGCATTAACAAGACAAACTTGGAAATTCTTAATGACATAAATAACTACTTTATTACAGCATGTCCTAATTTTCAAATAAACTATAATACTGCTCTAAAACCTGTTAAAACCACTTCGAAAAATCTATTTTTATATCCAATCTCACCTAATGAAATAATCTCCATCATATTAAATTTAAAAAATAAAAAATCTGTGGGGCAAGATGAGATTCCTATATCCGTTGTAAAATCAGTAAGCAATCAATTAGCAAGTCCACTAAGCTTTTTAATAAATCTTAGTCTGGAATCTGGAATATTCCCAAGTGACTTAAAAATTGCTAAAGTAAAGCCCATCTATAAGAAAGGGGATGCAAAACAAATTAAAAACTATAGACCCATTGCTCTGTTAAATAATTTTAGCAAAATATTTGAAAAGACTATATATGAGAGATTAATAAACTTCTTCGAAACAGGAAACTTACTGTCTAATTTTCAAAATGGATTTAGAAAAAATAAATCAACCATTAGGGCAATATATCAGACCTTAGATAAGATTTTAAACTCACTAAATAAGGGTCGTGAAACGGTAGCTTTGTGTCTCGATCTGTCCAAAGCATTTGACAGTGTCGCCCATACTTTGCTACTAATGAAGTTGGAAAGGTGTGGAGTGCGGGGAGTGCCTCTTGGCTTCTTGAATCATATGTGACTGGGCGCAAACAGTATGTGTTTGATGCCGGTCATGAGTCGCATATGAGACCCGTTTGCCGTGGGGTACCGCAGGGGTCCATACTTGGTCCCCTACTTTACATTATCTATACAAATGAGCTCCCAGATATTGTGAATGATGCCATTCAATTTGCGGATGACGTAAATTTAACTTTTTCAACAGAAAATGATAAAGTTTTAACCCAAACAATTTTCAGCACCCTCTCATTGCTTGAAAATTGGTTTACCAATAATAATTTATTACTCAATATTGATAGATCTCAATTAATAAAATTTAATTACAAGAAAAATCAACCTTCAACGACTTATAAATCAAACAACAAAGAACTTAAAACCTTAGAGTGTGTAACTTTTCTGGGAATTAAGGTGGACTATCGATTGGATTGGACACATCATATCAACTCTCTGGCAGGTAAAATAGCTTCCTATTGCTATGCACTTAAAATTATTTCCAATAATGTCTGTATTGAAACCGCAAGGATCGCATACCATGCCTATGTGCACTCTCGACTGAGGTATGGGATTGTCTTCTGGGGTGATAGCTCTGAGGCCAGCAGAATATTTGTCCTCCAAAAACGTTGCATCAGAAATATATACAACCTTAAAACAATAGAAACTTGCAGGCAAAAATTTAAAGACAATAAAATCTTAACACTGCCATCAACTTATATTCTGGAGGCTTTAATTTTCGTCAAGGAAAGTCCTGATCTTTTTCTGGAGTGTAGCAGGGTACATTGTCATAACACCAGATATAAACATGATTTGAAAAACATTAAGTGCAATTTTAGTTTCATTCAAAAAAATGTTCAGTTTAATCTCATAAAAGTTTTCAACAAGCTACCTTTAGAAGTACGGTCTCTGCAAAACAATAAATTTAAAAAAACGCTAAAATCTCTGCTTTTGGAAAAATGTTATTATTCAATTGAAGAATATCTAACAGATGGTAGTTTACTAGATGCTGACGGGTCAAGTGTGTCAAGTTTAGGTTAATACAGCTTCTTCCATGTGTGTGCTATCTTGAATTGTGTATGTGTCTTGTATGATGTGATGTATGTATGTAAAATTGTCATTAGCTTTAACTATTTTTATTTCATAAACACCATTTTTATTATTTTAACTGACTCTTATCCTTTATATAATAAATTTTAACTCTTTTAGGTTAGTTAGATAAGCACTTACTCTTTGACATGTCCTACAACCTGTTTTTGGGTTTATTTTTGCATATAATTTGGTTGTGTGATCTATTATCAACCGAGTATATCTGTAATTCTTTTTGGGACAAATAAAGATTTTGATTGATTGATTAACGTCCTTATGTGGTTTCGCACACAGATTACATCACCCTTCCTACAGATACCTGGATTTTGGCAACTACCCAAAACTACATGGCTATCACCGTTAATTTTGTTTTTGATTGGAAAGTGAATTCTGTTTAATTAGACTGGTCCCATTTTCCCCAACGACACACGACAGTAAACTTAAGAGATTGACTTTTAAAGGTGGTGAGGGATTGGAAAGTTTCTGAAAAAATACACGCTGTGGTATCTGATAACGCTTTTAATATTACCGCCCGCTGTAAAGCTAACTGGCTGGATTCATTTGCCCTGTCTAGCGCATACACTGAATCTGGTGGTGCAAGAAGCTCTCAAAATAATAAGTCCTTTGCAGCAAAAGATAAAAAAAATAGTCGAATATTTTCATAGAAGAAGCTGCGGCAAGACTAATGGAACTACAACAACAATTTACTGGTAAACAGTTAAAACTTATAAATGATGTTAGTACGGTATGGAATTCAACATATTTTATGTTTCGCAGAAGCGCTGATGTCCAATTAGCCCTTGAAGCGGCTTATGGAATTCTACATAATCCTGTAGAAATGATTGCCTCAAAGGAATGGGTGATTTTGCAAGATTTTGCAAATTACTACTGAACAAAGTGCAGAGAATAATGTCTGTGTTTCGAAAATAATTCCAATGATGGAAGGTCTCGTACAGTCTGTGACTGAATGCAACATAACCAGTGAAATTGCTAAAAACTTGCAATTTGGATTAATACGAGGACTCAACACAAGGCTACATAATAGCCAATTTAATCCTACCTTTTAAAAGCCACATTTTTAGACCCGATTTAAGAAGCATGGTTTTATAGACAGCTATGCTGTCATCAAAACAAAAGAATTGCTTACTGCCGAAGTGACTAAAATATTAAAAGAAAATCAGATGGATGAACTTTAAGCATCATCAAGCATAAATTGTGAAAAATGCCAAAGATTCGGCAGAAAGAGAAGAGAATTTATTATGGCGAGGATTTGAACAAAAAATTGCAAATGTTAAATCAACAACAAACGTGCCTTCATCGATTATAGAAATCCGGCAATACAGTGAAGAACCGGTTTTAACTCGCCACGACGATTGTGTAGAATGGTGGAAGTCAAGAGAAATAATTTATCCTAGGTTATCAAGTGAAAGAATATTTTCTAAAATGGGATTAACAATTTCGGATCGTCGAAGTAGGTTAAAACCAAGTAATGTGAGAGAAATTATATTTTTAAACGCAAATATTCAATATTAGTAATTTTCATTTATGATTTCTGGTTTTCTTAAACACTATTTCGTTAGTTTGGGTTAGTGAAGAGTGAAGGTCTGGCAACCCTGCGCGTCGTTCTTTGTTTACGTCCTGCATTCTGGAGGATTTTCATATTTTAAAAGCAAAATAATTGGTTACTTCAGTGAAAATAGTGAGGTGGTGGTTCACCCTATTAGAGACATTGAAGGAAGCTCTTAGGATTAAGTTTTTTATCAAATCTTTTGACTCAAACAGGTGTTAATAAGTGACGTCGACTGTGCGACGGTGCCGTATCTTTTTAAGCTTCCTTGAGAACTTACCTGTAAAACATAATGGCTTCTTGTTATAAATGCAAGAAAAATTGTACCTTTAAGGATGAGAAGGAACAACTGTTTGGCTTCCCATGTGATGTTTGTAAGAAAGTTGTATGCAGTACATGTGCAGGAATTGGTGCATCCGAAGTGCGTGTGCTAATTTTAAAGACCAGGTCCCTACTTCATTTCTGTCTAGACTGTATTGAATGTTATGTCAAAAATTTACCACAAATCAAACAAAAGTTAAATAGCATGGAAGAACAGCTAAAAAAGGTAAACAAATTCATGACAGATTCAACGACTTAACGAGGAGCGACTGCAGCAAGTATCAGGGAAATAGAGCAGAGTGTAAAAAATCACCAAGCAAAGCAAAATAATGAATATGAAGAGCTAAAATCTGAGGTAAACTCCCTCAAAAACAATTGTGCAGATGTGCGGATGCCAGATGTCAGTAATAAAACACCACCACAAAGCACTCAACTTACAGAAATCATAGCAGATGGTATTAAAAGTAGTTTGAATCCCGCGATGGAACAATTTATCAGCATAGCAAATGGGCAAAAAGTAGCCTTTTTGGGTGAAATTCGTGCCACTATAAAACAAGGAAATGATGAATTAATTAAATCTCTTGCAAATTATATACCCCAAAAGCAGTTCACTGAATACGAGGTATATAATAAGGATATTCATAAGGATATTGTAACGAACCAACAAGTGAAGCTCGCAGTGCTTGAAGCAACAACAAAGGCAACCATGAATAACTATATTGATCTAACTAGAGGCACCAAAGCGAGGGACTCTGTTCAACAAGGGCCATCTACATCTAAGCAATCTGTTACTGGCTCAAAAAAGACAGGTTCCTTAATTATGACTGCAGAAGAATGTAGAGTTTTTTTATGTTGGCAACCTTAGCCTAGAATCAAGTAAGGAAAAGCTTAAGGCTTTTCTTGAAGAAAACAGAATACCAGTCATTGGATGTGAACAAATTGGAATGAAATCAGGAGTAGCTACTCGGTTGGCCTACAAGGTAACTGTAGGCTCTCAGTATGAAACCAATATCCTTAACTCTAAGTTATGTCCAGAAAATGTAACCGTTAAGCCATTCCAGCATACTTGAAGAAATTTTTATTCAAGACAAAATTTTCACCCAAGACAAACCAGGAACTGGGCTCGACAGTAGGATCCATAGATGATGCTCAGCTACTTCTACTAAACTGCCAGGCTCTGAATACAGGAAAATGTGATCACACAGCGATCATCAAGGACTTCAAAATATGCTGTTCTTATGTTTTACAGAAACTTGGGCATGCGAGGACTTATTACAGACATTACTTATTAAAAATTTTGTGCTAGGTAGCTATTTTTGTAGACAAAACAATAGAGGTGGAGGTGTGGCAATATGGTTAAAAGAAAACAATGAATTTAATGCTTTAAAAATGTTAAGTTTTTAAGGTTATATATGGATTCATCTCTTGACTGGAAATCCCATTGTGAGTATGTCATTCGTAGACTTAATAGTGCTTATTATATGTTGTTTAATATACGGCAGGTATTACCGCAAAGAGAATTGTTTATGTTGTACTATGCACAAGTTGACTCAGTATTAAGATATGGAATCATCGGAATCTCATTCTGGGGAATCTCTACAAAGGCAATAGATGTTTTTATAAAACAAAAACGCATTTTAAGATGTATTGCTTCATGTAGACCTCTTTTTAAAAAATTTAACATTCTCACAGTTACAGGAATATACATTTTAGAAACGTGTTTAAACATATATCAACATAGAGATCTTTATCCAACTTATGGACAAAAGCATTGTCTCAGCACCAGAAATGCAAATAATTATTATATACCTCCATATAGAACACAAATTAAATTTAA
>JAEQML010068129.1:0-18507 GCA_016904865.1 Pissodes strobi | reverse complement strand
CGAAATTTCGATCATGTTCCTCGAAGGGGAGAGTTTCATACATATTTTCGTTGGTTTGTTTTGGTTTTTTGTTATTTCTTGTCCTGATACACCTAAAAATAATAATAAAAAAATAAAAGTAATAATTAATTATTATTTTCCTTTCAAGTCCTCATATGAAATGGCAAACCTACTTTTTCAATACCTCTTTACGTTAAGGACCATTAGTAGGTATACTACGCAGCTTCCAGACCACCTCCCGCTTTCACGTTATTTATGCCCCTACCTAAACTTCAAACCGTTATCTCCCTACCAGAGACTGTTTTTTCTCTCTGTTTTGCTGATATTTTGCAAACACGGTAAAACAGACAGTAAAAACAGCCAAACAGTCAGCAAAATAGACATAAAAAACAGTCTCAGGTAGGGGGATATCGGTTTGAAGTTAGGTAGGGCGATAAATAATGTGAAAGCGGGAGGTGGTCTATTATAGAAGCTGTGTATTATACCTACTACCAGTCTATTGATTTCCATGTGAATGCTGCTATTGTCGAGTTATATGGCAATTTCGATTTAGGTTGTTGTACACCTAGAGGAATATCGTCAATTATACGCGCAATTATTTTTTTATTTAACCAAGGGCTACATTTAATTCTTTTAGATCTCGGTAGTTGCTCCCAATGGTATAAGATATGACCCTAGACAGCTTTTACATTCATTGGCATAGTTTCGGTAGTAATTAATTTCCAGTTCTGAAGTTATTAATTATTTACCTCAAACTTACCTAGTCCTAAAATCCGATAGCATCGTCAGACCTATTGTTAAAGCAACTACTGTTAGAGACGGTGATCACCTCGTACTATTAATGAAAAGACACATTGAAGACGAGACAACAAGTTTCAACGCGATCAGCATTTTGATTCGTCAAGCCATCATCATTTTACCAAATCGAGTTTACACCATTGATCCGGCTCCAAGGACCACGATGCTATGAACTTGCTGCTGGTTTGACGAATAAAAATGATGATCGAGTTGAAAACTGCTGTCTTGCCTTCAATGACTTTTTACAACTGGTATTTGATTGTCACGAAATAAAGTGAATTATTCAAAGTGGTTAAAGTCTCTAATACATATTATACATGTATTTGTTTTTTCAAAAATACACGTTTTATATCGAGGGGAGTCCAAAATATCGGTAATTGCAAACGGATAGCATATTTACATTCCTTCCTACGGTATAGCGCGATTGAGTCGTTTTTAGCTTCTTGGGTTAGTTTGGTTAATTGACCTTCGTAGCATAAGTCAATCCGTCTTCTTATTGCTACTTATGGTAGTATTTTGAAGAATTATTATTTTGATAGTGTGTGAGTAGCTGCTGACAGAAATTTGTTATACTATAGCATCGTCAGGATTAGATACTTGATTTGTTTATATTTGTATATGTGGAAATTCTCCTATTTATAAAAGTCATTTTAGGAAGGAATATCGATTGGTCAATCATCTCTATTGTCTTTTCTCGATAAGTTCGTACCTGTCTAGGTTTCTGACAAGCAGTATTTGTATTGACATTTAAGGATTTTTAGTTGAATGTCAGTCGATAGCTTTGACGTGTTTACAGATTTGTTTCTGTTAATTGATCCAGTAGGTTGAGAGAAAACAGAAAAAAACTGTTGTTGTTGATTTTGTAAGGCTTTTGTTTATTCATTAGCCAAAGAAAATTGCTTGGGGTGAGAGGTAGTCCTCGAGAAGTATATTATTTCGTAAATGAAATAGGCTGGAAGTCGTTTGAGACTCTCGAGGGAGGGTTAGTTGCGTGTGAAGAAATTTCTAGCAACCGCCGTAATGGCAATATAGCCCGTTGATCCTTTCAAGATACCCAGGAAGGTTTTGGTGAACCCCAGTTATGGGTAAGCTGTTTTAAGTTGTTTTGAATGTAGAATTTCAATTATATTTTTGGAGCAGAGTTTTGGCATTTTTGTAAATTTCATGTTATGTTGTTGTTATGGATTAATTTACGCTTTTAGGGTTTTTGGAGCTGGTTTATAGTAGCTGAATTCTACAGCGGAATTCCGGTAGCTGGTTGTTGCGGGGTTCTAATTGCTGATTAGAAGAGCCACTATTACCTGGAACTTGACTAATTTGGGCTGTTTGACATACAGAGAAGGATGATGGCCAGTTCTCGGACATAACTTTACAGGAGACCGTCCTTCAAGATAAGTTTAATTTTATACGTATTATCACGTTTTGTCAGCACTATTGTGCCAGAAATATTTACTTCGTTGCAGAGACTTTTAAATTTAAACAGAATTTAGTATTCAAACATTTTCATAAAACGCTTTAATATTTTCTTTAGTAAGTAATAGCACACATCATAATCCACTAGAGTATATATATAATACCTTTTGTGAAGTGTTACTACGCCGGCCTAGAAACATTATTTACTTCTTACGGGTGCTAGATTTATGGATAATCTCTAGTGCATATTATATCCGAGGAAGTTTATTCACTTTATTACCTTTTTACTTTATTTTGGCATTGATAATAGAACATAACATTGCATTTTGAGGGATACGTTTTCTGTTTGAAACTTGCAACTCGGGCTTTTGGAAAGGCTATACTAACCGAGTTAAATTTACTTAGTATAGTCTATGTGATAAATTCGGTATTTCTATCACCGTCTAGGTTGCAGGTTACAGCAGAGCGTTTCGGAGAAGTGAACTTTCAAAATTTTATAACCTTTTATTTGACACCTTTCAAAATTTGAAATCAATTTGTCAGGTTGACAAGAGGTTGTGTCTAGTCAGTCAGTAGACTGGGTCATTTCTAAATTTCACTACGGGGTAGCTGGTTTCCTTCAATCCAGGAAGTTTTCTTATTAGGCTAGAGGAGCTTGATCTTATTTTCCATTTTAAAATAAAAGTATTGGCCTCACATACTTGGTATTATTTAGGGTGAATTTGAGAATTTAGATTTTGAATGGTAACTGTACAGGCAGCGTAGACTTCGCCAGGTAATTATTTACTTATCTTGACATTTGAGTTTGAACTCTAATTCTTTTATTTCCAAGTTTTTTTTTCTGTGTCCGTATAAACAACGATAGGGCTTGCCAACAAAAGTAAACTTGGTGGCGTCCAACCCCGACTTGGACTTTTACTTATTTTGATTTAATTCCATATTTATGTACAACAATTCGGAACTTGATTGTGGGAAAAGATAAAGTTCGAACCACCCCGAGACGAGCTAGGCCTGGTGTTCGATTGCAGACGGTGCTGGCTAAGCTATTACGAGGACTGGTGTTGACCGAATTTCAAGGTATACATCTGATTGTAGTTTATACATTTGGTAATTCTTAATTTGATAGTAATCCGTCGTTCAGCGCCATCTGCGGAGTATTTTATCTCTGAATTGAATAACAACAACGCGTCCAATTTCAAAACAGTTTTTAGCAGTAGTTCTATCTAGGATACAAGCAGAAGTGAGCTATAATTTGGGATCTGATAACTAATTGATAATAATATAACATGGTGCTTTATCACGAACAAAGCTGCTTATTTATCCAATTATTTTGTTTTTATTTATTTTATTGATGAAATGCATTCTAATATAAGCACTGAAAAAGTGTTTACGTAATTAAAAAGTCAAGTTTAAAAAAAATCTAGCCTGCTTATATCATGTTGATACACAGGAGTTCTTTCCCTTTTATTCTTACGCTGAATTCGCTTATGTTACGTTACCTTTAGGGGCCTTACTCTCGTTGGCTCAGTATTTATAAAAATAAAATAAAATTTCACTCCAAAGGAAAATACCGGTATTTATGGAAATTAATATTTTTATTAAGCTTTATATAATCATAATACAATATGATTTTACTGTAACGGTAGCCAATGGATGGCTTAATTCACATTAGCGATAAATTTTAAGTCAGTTTTTAAATGGTAGAATATTACAAGTTCCCGAAATTCTAATTCTAGATATAAAATATAAAAAAAATCTTGTGTACAGTTCATACGTGGTATTTAAAACATTTTATTTAACAATTTCAATGTATGTAACAATCATTACTATTAATAGGTAGAGTATCTACATTGACGTACCTTCTTTTTTTTTTTCTTAACAATTACCTAGATGTTAAAACATCTGTATGTGCTGAAATGCTTAACATACAGTACCAAAGTTATACACACCTTGAAACACACAATAACAACTGATTTCCAAAAGAACTAGCTCCACCATACTATAAACCTCCCATATATCAAAAAAAAAAAGAAAGAAAAAAACAAATATAAACAAAAACAAAAATCATAGAGGAAAAGAAAAAAAGTTTCAATTTCCTGATTCCTCTTTCCCTCCCAAGCAACAACCCACAGTTAACCAAGAAACCTTTCGAATTTATGATAACTTCTAAAAATTTCCATTTTACTTAACTTTTTAAATTTTCTTCTGTTAGAGCAACTTCTTATTTCGATCGGTAATAAATTATAGATTTTAGGACCAAGATAATTGATATATCTTAGATTGAGATTGTTGTGGCTTATAGGCAGCTTTAATTTCTTGTCATTTTTGGTTCTCGTGTCATAATTATGTCTAACAATAAATTTTAAATTTAAATGAGTGTGAATATATGAACAAACTGCGTTAACATAAAGTGATCTAATATTACAAATTTCTTCAGTAAAGAGTAAATGTGAAGGATATAGTCTATTTTTTTTAAACATGATTTTTAATATATGTTATAAAGGCCATCCCATACCAAAATTCCGTATGCCATAATTGATTCCACCAATGCTTTGTAAATTGTAATCAACGTCCTTTTATTTAAAAATTCTCTTAGCAGGTAAAATTTGTGTATGAGTTTTCGAACTCTGTTTGAAAGGTAATCAATATGAGGCTGCCATTTAAGAAAATTATCAATAATAATGCCAAGGTACTTCACAGCCGGTGTTTCTTCAATAGCTTGATCATCAATAATAATGTTGTTATATAATGGTCTATTTGCCCTTGTAAGTGAGAAGGCAACATAGTTAGTTTTTGTTAAATTTAGTGTCAGCTTATATGTTTGAAGCCAACTTTTTATTTTTGTTAGATTGCTTATTGTTTTATTCTTTACACTTTCCCATGTATCTCCCGATATAACAACGGCTGTGTCATCGGCATAAGAAATAGTTAAACCGTCGATCTGTAGTCTTAATAATGAATTAATACAAGCAATAAAAGGTATCGGCCCCAAGACAGTGCCTTGAGGAATGCCAATCTTTATCTTTTGTTTGTCGCTCAATATATTATTCAACTTTACCCTCTGATATCGTTCCGACAGGTAACTTTTAAATAGCTCTAGAGCCATTCCCCTTATTCCGTAGTTCTGGAGGACAACAAGAAGTTTGTTGTGGGGCACAGTATCAAACGCCTTCGCTAGATCTAGAAACACTGCTAGACACTTTCTATTCATGTTTAAATTATTAACGACCTCATTTATTAGTGTATGCATGGCATCCGTTGTACTGGATCCCTCAACAAAACCAAACTGATTTTCTGACAAGATATTATTACTTTTAAAAAACGTAATTAACCTATTCTTGACACACTTTTCAAAAAGTTTTGCAAAGTTACTTATTAGACTTATTGGCCGGTAATTATTTATAGAAGATTTGGAACCTGATTTGTAAATTGGTGTAACAATTGAAGTTTTCAATTCAGAAGGTACTACTCCGTTCTGAATTATTAAATTAAATATGTGTAATAGGGGATTAAGAATTTCTATATGTGTTTGTTTTATAGTGTTTGCTTGAACACCATCACCGCCTGGTGCACTATTGTTTTTTAGAGTTGCTATATGCTTTATTAATTCGTTTCTGGTTATAGGGTTCAAGTAAATAGAGCCAACTACAGAGTCATCGATCTGGCTCTCAAATTGAGGTGGGGGAATAACGTTTCCCATTTCAATTCCAACGTTAATATAATGATCATTACAAAAATTAGCCATTTCAAATGAATCTGCAATGCTCTCACCTTTATTATTTTTTACACTGATACAATTATAGGTGTCTTTATTGTTTTCATAAGTTGCGTCTTTAATTATTCTATAAAGTTTTCTCATATTGTTTTTATTGTTTTCAATTTCATTTTTGTAGTAATCATTTTTTTGTTTATTTATTAGTTTGTTCAACTTATTTCGATATTCCTTATACTCTACCTCGAGTTGAACGTCATAGTTCTTTAAAAGTCTCTTTTTCATCTTATCTCTGGTTTTAATTGAAGTGATAATACCATCACTAATCCATGCCTTTAGTTTTTTGGGTTTTTTGTTTTTAATAGTGTACGTTTCTGTGGCAGAAGATTGTAATTTTTTATAGGTTGTTATAAAAATGTCATATGCTAATTCAGGATTTTTTTCATTCATAACAATCGACCAGTCAAATTCTTGTAATAGTAGTTTAAATTTAGGGATATTTAGTTTGCATTTTGTAATATTTTCCTGACCTTCAGTCACTTTTTTTTGAGATACATTGTCCTGACTGACAAACAAAATGATAGGACTATGGTCAGTTATGTCTTCTTCTGCAATATAAGAGGTAAAAGTTAAATTTCTTTGCTTTAATTTTTGTTTTACAAATATATGGTCTAGGCATGTCTTTGAAACAGGCCTTGTTTCCGAGTTGATGTATGATTGAAAACCAAGAGCATTCATTACAGAGAGGTAGTTTGCGACGTGATTATCTTTTTTATCCAGAATATTGATATGAATACCTCCTATAAAAATTTCAGCATTGGCGAAAGGCAATGTTTCTAGGTAAGTATGTATGTCGTTAATAAATTCTGTTTTTGGTATGGGAGGGGGCTTAAATATCCCTGTTAGGCCAAAAGTTACATTTTTTAGTTTGAAACTCAGTCTACCGAGAGTTGCCTTTGCATTAGGCAGTTCAACAGAAGAAAAATCAACCTCAATATAATTTTTAACTAAAAGTATTACACCATCATTCTTATTATAAGTAGCCCCATTATAGCACGTTTGATAATCTGGTATTCTTATATTTTCTATAGAGTCAATTTGAAAGGTTTCACTCAGAACGATTATATCTATATAATGCAATCTATATGTTTCAAGAAATATAAGTAAGTTATCAATACTTTTGTTTAAACTCCTTATATTAACATGAATTATACTCAACAAATTTTTATTACTTTCCATATCTTCTATCCGCTTTAGGGCCACCATTTCACCCATGCTCCCACCTTCTTCACAAATATCTTCTAGTATGCCATCTTGAGCGATAAGAACCATTTCTTTATGAGTTATAGTCTGTTTTATTTTTTAGTATCCCAATATGGTATTTTAAGGTTGGACAGCCCGAGTCTAATGCAGAGTGATCTGTTAAATATTGCACTTTATAATTTTTATTGGCGCACAGACAGTTAATACATCTTTTCACTTCACTCCTACAATCCAGTGTACTATGCTCCTCAGCACAGTTACCACGCACTTGATCTTTGGTACATTTTTTACTGTTGTGATGAAGCCTTGACACTTAAAACATCGGCTTACAGTTAAATCTTCATATACTGGTAGGCGCTCCCAGCCTATATACACCTTTCCATAACCAATCATTTTAACAAAGAGACTTCCTGAACATTCCGCACATATGGTAGCAACATTAGGTTTATTTTTGGAACGCCTAATAAATGTTATCTTTAGTTGTTCTTTTGCGTTAATCCACTTATTTTGTTGACGAATTTTATTTTCCAATATTTCGACAGGTTCTTCTCCAGTATATCCAGCGATCTTTATTCTTGGCAAAACTTTCGATGGTAGTTCAATGTCATACTTCTGCTTCAGTTTACTTTCTGCCTCTTCTTTGAATCGTTTTAAATCATTTTCTGTGTCGCATCTCACAATAATATTTCCTTGTTTGGTTTCTTTCATGTTTCAAATTCCTACATTTATATTCGCCGGGTTTATTGCTGTTTGAATATCTTTTTTACTTTTCTGTGAATTCTGTGTTGCCTTGGGCTTAATGAATATTGTGGAAAAGTTTGTTTTAATATTCACTCTGGTATTTGTTTTGCTCTGTAGTGCATTTGCATAGGTGTTCTTCTGATAGGATGATTTAATCTCCTCTATATCCCCTTTCATTTCTTCCATTAAATTTACTTGCATGTTTTGTTGATAAGACAATTTAATTTCTTCTATATCTCGTCTCATCTCTTCCATCAATTTTACCATAAAAGGCATTCTCGCTATAAGCATTTTACATTCCTCACATATTAAAAGTAGTACTCTCTTTTGGAGAGGCATGCATCTTACCTCTGATGGGGAAATATTTGCACATCTTTTATGACTATTATTTAAACATGAGTCACATTTATAGTATTCCTCTGTACAAGTTTGTTTACATTGCACACATTTGGTTTTGTTGAGTTCATTACCCTCCATGACATCTATTAATGTTTGTTTATTTACTTTGTAAGGTACGCCCGAGTAAAGAAAAAAATAACGATTATCGAGAAGGTATAGGTGAGACCTTCATAAAACTAAACTCCAAAATGACAACAGCACGTGGTGTTCGCAAGCACTCACCCATCCAAACCTATAGGTTTTATACTCCTTTTGTGAAGTGAATAAATTGTACGACTTTGGACCCACAGTGTAAATCTCTTGTAAAAGTAAAGTAATAGTCTAAGTTTAAGCATCAGAAATATACCGTTTGCCTCGTGTTCCTTTTTACACTAATATCGTAATACATAAAAAAAAATTGAGCGAGTCTGCTTGTACTCGAGACACTGATGTGTAAACACATCCTATATCGACGTCATCGACATGAAAATCAAATCCACCTTAGGCCACGAGACGCCTGAATATAGACAACCACTTTTTTCGAATTGGTTGCCTATATTCTGGCGTTAGAACGAACACGTTTTACACTAACGGTTACAAACACATTCCCGTCACAGATACCGCTTGACGTGCGTTGTTTAATATTTACATTTGTTACGTTTGCATTAGAATGTCTAATATTACACTTCACCCATAGCCCTCCGCTCGCTTCGCTCGCTAGAGGGGCGCAACAAACGAAAACTAACCCAAGGCATGCCCAAAATCAAGAAAAAACATTTTACAAATATAGCCTAAAGAAAATTAAAAAAAACATCATCGGAAATCTTAACTACTGAACCACCAGATCACTTGTGAGTAAATTATTTCATCGTTAAGACGTAGGTAAAATAGGAACGCAATCTAACGAAAACACCCGATGCCTTCCGACAAGTCGGGAATGTATTTTGCAAGCTGTCTTTATCCGCTAGTCGTTTTACAACAAAGCGCTGAAGTAGACTGCGCATGGTAATGATGTCACATCCGGGTTTCACACTTACGCCCATTTTCCCGAGATTTATCCTCATACCGCCGCGTAAGATGTTTACACGTCAAAAATTACCCACAAAATACGTTCTATATGTTAAAATTCTAAGTTTGTACGTTCTTGTAAGATATACACATTGGTTATCTTAAAACTTATATAAGTATATTTGTAAAACGTTATCTTTGTCTGATATCCTGATAGACAAAAAATTTCTTCTTTCATTGTACCGAATAAAATACTTGCAAAATGGAGTTTCTTAAATCAAATAGGAAATTAATGTCTTAAAGGAAAAGTACGTAATTTACAAATCTCTATTAAAATCAAAGCAAAGCAAAATTGTCTTAATTTACAAAAATAGCCTCTCTGCTTAATATGGAATTTCATGATAACTCGTGAAATCAACTTGTTAAATAATAAGGTAGCATTCTTGTAACAATATAGTCCGTAAAAGTATGTATTTTTGTTCTGATAATATGTATGATAAATAGCCTGATATAACGAAAGTATATGTTCTTATGCCACGGACTTATTGATGTGACCGCGCTGCCGTGCACTATTCTTAGTGATGAGCGAAACTGGTCTTGGTAATGCGGTCTTGGTCTTAATCTTGCAGAAAAAGCAAGACCAAGACCAAGACCAGCTCTAGGTCTGCAAGACCAAGACCAAGACCGAGCAGTGCAAGACTTATAGTAGAGTGCCCAACGCAGTAAAAGCCTTCTATAAATGATTTTTGTGGGCACCTCGGGGTTACAAGCTGAAATTTTCACAGAATGAAGGCTTTATTATATTAATTCAAAATCCGAAGGTAATAAAAATTCAGAACCGGCATAAGGGCAGTATACCTAAAAATCGAGATTATTATATGAACGTGTAGGATATTAAATTATGAATGTTTTCATATAAAATTCATCTACATTTTTGTACGAGTTATATTTTTTTATCATTGCTTGAAATATGCCGATTACATTGGCCCTTAGTTTTCTTTTAGCCGCGACCGTCCGATCTCGCGCTGCCCGAGTACTCTCGCATCTCACTTTTCTCCATAGCTTCCTCTCTCTCTCGCCTATTGTACAATACAATAAGTGCTTTTACACCATTACGGTTTAGAATACTAATAATAATAATAGCTATTATTATTTGAATAAAGTCAATGAAGACATTTTGGATTATCCTTAAATTTATTTGTCCTATACGCTGCTAGGTAATAAAGAAGTAGAAAAAAAAAATCATATACTTAATGCAACTGCTATTAAAAAAAAAGACTAGCTTTTATTCAGAATAGAAAAACTCAAAATGAAAAAAAATCTTTATAATAACAAAATCTATTTATCTTCAGTGTCTGTATCTTCTTCAGGAATAGACACAATGACTTCAATATTGCCTGCCAGTATTTTTTTTTGCATGATCCTATGCAACCTATTTAATTTCTTCTGCGTGTACAAGCTTTGCGTTCATACAATCTAATAAAAAATTATTTGATTAAGTTTTATTATGTACCGATTTAATCTAATAATAAGTTACCTTTTTGACCCTGCAAGACCAAGACCGAGACGATATATGCAAGACCAAGGCCAAGACTAACCCGGTCTTGGTCTTGGTCTTGCATTTGCTCATCACTAACTATTCTAGTTTATTGTTCGGTTTCGTCCTTCTCTGTGTCTGTTTTTTCTCTATCTTTTTCTGGGCGGCCAATTTGGGTTCTTAGAATTCGCTGATTATTATAGGGAAGAACTCGCTTTACATGGGCTGTCACCAAGGGCATTGGTATGCTCTATTCTCGGTCATTTAAATAAAGCGACCACACTGTAACTAAATCTCATCGGGGATAACTGCATATACCAATACCAGTAAACTTATGGGGCACTATCATTGTGCGGCTTTACAGACCATCTCTGGGTCACCATCTACACGTATGTTCTTTAATGGCATCTCAATGACCACCTCTAATACTTGATCACTATACCCTCTCTTGATGTACACTTAGGGCCTTTTACAGTGTCTTGTGAACCTTCCCTAATAATTGGTCACTATCTTCTCTCTTAACTTCCGCCATTTTAAGGCATCTCGTTGACCTTATGTGCTCTTCCAGGGTATGTTGTTGAGTATCTATTGGTCTGTTTAAGGCCTTATGTGGACTATCAACTCACCTTCACTTTCCTTCTGAAGCGTAGATATTTTCTTTCAGAGCATAGCTTGTATTGCCATTGGGGATTTGTGCATTTTGGTATGGATTCAAACCACATCTTCCTCCCACCAGCCAAAAATGCTAGTTTATTGCTCTAAAGACTTAAAAAATTGTCGATGTATCTCAGATTTCTAATTTTTTTTCTGAAGGCATTTTTTTCCTGTTGTTTCCTTTACTGTAGAGGTTCCGGTAACTGCTCTGATGTATCGCTCAATGCCTTGTGAGTGACAACGGTATTTAAAAATTTCAATGTCGTCTGGAACGGTCGTAATCATCTCTTGTAAGGTATTGTATGGTGCTTTGGTCGGTTATTTAACCTTCATTTGAACTATCCAATGGTTATATATCGGGAGCCACCCTTTAACTTGGTAAAGGGTTCGCAATGCAGCGGGCAAAATGTTATACTGGAGAAATAGCAAACTAGGGGTCAGTTGCCTTTCGAGAACTTTCTTAAAAGTTCGAAATGAACGAAAACATAATTTCTATTTTCAACTTGGATAACATATTATGGTGACGAAATCGCCTTCTTAAACTTAATACTATGTAACAGTCCGATTTTGCCAGCGTCAAATATTTTTGAATTTCATTTATACGCCGCATTTAGCAAAAGAAGATGCTGTATTTGCACTCATCGGTTTATTAATTCTAAATTTATTGTCTCGATTTGCTGACAATAAACTTGAAATTGCCGCCTTTCTCAATGTAAATTAACTCTATTCTAAGTGTGGGTTAACGATATATTTGTATTAGCATTTATAACACGTTGTGACTATATTAATTTTAGTTGATAAGCGAAGCACATTGTTATTAGGATAGCTTGGCTTGATTTATATTCCATTATCGTAAAACGGCCAGCAAACCGATTTATATTTTTAAGAATTCTGTTAATAAAACCCGCCTTTATGTTGCATTAGACTCGTCGATTCGTATTTTATTGTCGGTTTGAATATTTCATAACTTTTTGGAACCCCTTGGTTGCCGGACTCCAATCACCTGCCGATCATTCCTGAGATCGTTAGATCGTTTTGGGACCTCTGCTTTTAAATATATTTATCTCTACACACGGCAGGCTGCAGTTTTTGTAATGTTCGGTTGTTCGAGTAATAGGGATGGGCTATCCTCCCGTGATTGTCGCTCTCGATTTAGATTTTTAAAGGTTTACCATTTTCGTAGAAGCATTTCTTGAAAAATTTAATTTTAGCTCATTAATTGTGGCTTCCGCCGTCGTTTACCATCATAATAAACGAGAACTAAGACGATTATTATCTTAGAATTATTCCTTGTATCGAAATGACTCGGCATGTTTCAGCCCATTACTACTTCTTGATTTGACGTAGTTTTTTTAATCTCGTAGACGGAGAAAGGCAAATTGACGGAAACGAATCGTGAGTTCTTCGAGCTAGACCGTTCGGCGAGAAGAGAAGCCTTCTGTTTGAGTGCAGTCAGAGACTCCACATTTAGTTTTGTGATTTAATTCCACCCATTCATTGGGGTTATATTGTGGTATCTCTTTGTGTTTTGACACGACCGATTTATCGGGATCTAAATACTGCAGCACTGGGTAAGCATTTTCTCTGGATTTTTCCCCTATTGCTTGTGAAGCATGCGAACGACGCCATGCCGCTAATGATTTTTCCCTTCTTTCTAGAGGCTTTCAAGTTCGTCGAATAAGACCGAGACCATCGAATCTCCCGTACCCTCACATACACGATCGAGTTAATTATCGCTACAGGTTTTTTTTGCCTAAATTAACGATTTAATTGTTTTATCTGTGTTAGCTTTTTTTTGTGCATAGTCTGCCATTTGCTTTGCATTCCTTGGATTATCTTCTCTACTCCATTTTCTCAAATCTGAATTTTTATTTTAATGTATCTTGAGTTTGATGATATGGGGAAGTTTATATTTTCTTTTAGGGGTGACTCATACCTATCTTTGTTATATTCAAGTTGTCTGTACCTCAGTATTTCTTTTATTTGCTGATGGTCATCGAAAATTCATTGATAACTTTCGGGGGAATTTGTTTTATAAAAAAAATATATTTATGCAAAGGGGGCTATAGTTTTTTTTATTAAAGTAAGAGGGCTTTGTCTAATGCGTACTGGGTTATTTTAGGGTTTTACTAGCGGGCCACCACTACAAATACCAGGCCACCACTTGTTCTACCAGGCTATAGACCCACCAGGCTACCACTTTTACTAGCGGGCTGCCAGTTCGATTACATGGCTACAAGTCCTGTCCCCGGGCCCCTTTTATTGGCGAGTTATCTGCTAGTTTCACCCTCAGGGCCACTGCCCTAGCAGGTACCCGGCACCTTTACCAGAGTTCGACGGATATAAGTGGTATCGTACAGAAGCTTAAGTTTATTTACTCCTTTATTATTATTAATCGCTCTGAATTTTCTTTCTTTTTAATATAAATCAAGCATTGACAGTCGGGCTTTAAAACACTTTTAATTATTTTACTCCTTTTATTCATTTATCGAGTAATATAACCGCTCTAAATTTTCATTCTTTATATTATAAGTCAAGCATTGACAGCCAAACTTTCCATAGTTTTATTATAATTTTATTCCTTTTATTAATTTTTCGAGTCATTTGATTTAGTTATTGTGGCCGTTCATTGCTACATATTATTATTGCTACATTTAAAATCGGTGCAGCTATTAGCGCCCGCATACCTAGATGTAATTAACTTAGTTAACATCAAAGTGAGCACTTCGGTTTGTAGTGTTTAGTGCATTTAGTTGTAAGGCATACAGTACCGTTAACAACAGAATTGGTCTCCGTACAATCACCATATTGTACCAATTATTAGTTGAACTTTGAATTTAATAGTCATTTGACATTCTTTTGTCTTTAACTTGCCCCTTTTACTGTAGGATTGTTGCTGAATTTAAAAAAAAAGAACTTAGTGGCAAATATATTGTTCCTTAAATTTTAGATTGTGCTTTCTTGCTTTCTTGTTAAGATAAGCTTGAGTAATTTTTGATTTAATACGTGGGCCTAGTTATTCTGAACAACACCAGCGGAGCTTTTTCAGTTTAGTTGGACAGAACTAGTGGCGCTCTAACGACCCCACTACCGGGGCCGGGCATTTGCAATACGACTCTCCGGGGCTAGGTTTCCTTTTAATTAAAAATCTTTACTTTTGACTTCAAGAAGAAAAACGTGTTGCAACTAGCATAATGATTCCTAACTAACTTGCTATGAGAGAGGGTATGGTATGCGTGTGATAAATGTAATAAATTGACTTAGAACCGGGGTATCAAACGGTCATAGTGACGAGCATCACCAATTTTTACAGTAGAAGCGAGTCCAGTCACCAGGATCCCCCTTATGGAAACTGGAACAGCTCTGTAACGGTAAAATGATCATCAGACTAAGGCAACTTGCGGCTTGATCATGGTAAAGGTAGTGGATGAAATGAGGAAGATGAAACGTATGCATCACAGCCTTTCGGTCATACTTCGATATTACATGATCGTGAAGGCGGTCGATAAAGTGAGGAATGAAGGTAGATAGGATAGGATAGGTCCAATTTTTGGGGCGCATTCTTCAATAATGAAAAAAGGTTAATTTTAAAAGTGATTTATTGCGCTTTTATACGTGGAATATGAGATATCTAGCTTAATTTTGCATCAACATCTATATCCATTTTGCCCTGTACGTTTATTATGTGTTGCTCCAGTGAAGCTATTTATCGAAAGGGAAAAAGCTGCAGAATAACCTGTATTACAGATGTCTTCATTAAACTACTATGGGATTACTTACTCTCCTTTACTAAATATGAATGTAAAGATATGAAATCGTAAGTCAGTTTTCATGACTCACCCTGTATATAAAAATAAATACAACCAATGGATCATACGTCATGCCTTTTGGGTTTAAAAATTAACATTAACCAACAATATAGCTATAGTACAAATTAAAAACTTATTCCGGCAAAAAGATTCATTTTCCCAAAACTTTTATCAAAACTGTTGTATTGTGATTATCTGTATGGCATATAAGGTGGTTTTATTATAGGTACACCATGTTCATTACCCCCAAGGTTACAAGTATCATTTATATGCTCGAATAATATTCTGGAATGTAGGTCCTTATTTGAGTTTCCAAACAGCCGCGTCATCGTCATTACCTACCTTTATGCGAGTTAACTAAAACGCTTGCTCTGGCATTGCGGAGTTTGTATATAATTTACGCTATTTCGGTGAAGCAGACGTATTGACGTAGGTAGTAAGGTGCTTCATGTTTGAGAAATAGGCTGTATGGATTCTCATTAATAATGAGGAACTTGACTAGGTTGCAAATTTCATTTGGCTAAAATGCCTCTGTGCTTGTCTTGATTCGAAGTTTATGATGCACATTATGTGAGACAGTATATTTTAAATAATTGAAACTGTAATAGTGAACAGCACATTCCTAATATAATTTCTGTATTTATAGTTAATAAAAATTACTTCAATTTACCGGTGAAGCGTTAATCTGTAAAGTAATATTGTACGAAACCACTTACTGCAAGATGTTCTTAAAAATACTAATGTTAAAAGTACACACATGATGGAGTCTCTTACACTTTACCTCATCTCCTGTTAATAGTAATTTAATTTACCAAAAACAAATTTAATAAAGTACTCAGGGGTTAGATGTTCGTAGCATGTTATAATATTTATTCCCAATTAAGCTGCGCTAGGGTGCAACATAAGAGCTTGAAAGTTTCACAATGTAATTATTTTAACCTCCCTCTGACAAAGTTAAGATCCAAAATTAAATTGGTTGTCTCTGTAGACTGATTCACTATCTTGGGGTTCCTCCATGCTTCCTGAAGGGTTATGCCGCATATGTCTGAGACACTGGAATCATCTGTCCCTTGACGTCACCGGAAGAGGTCCTGTTTATGTAGCATAGAATGGTGCCGGGCCCCTCAAAATACGAAAAGAAAAACACCCCAAGGCAGTTGATCGAAGAATTCACCAGAAATGTCAACGGTTCTCTCTCATTTTAGCGGGGAACGTTAGTCAATTAAGTTTTAAATTTTTGTTAAGGAAATAAATTAATAAAAGTCATAGAAATAATATACAGTTCATTGCACTGAAAAATGATAAATCACACTGAAGAGAATTTGTTTGAGATTATGTAATGCATCCTGTCACCAATTTGAACAAAACTTATGTTGAAAATTTTATTTAGAACGGTTATACTCTAAAGCAAATAATGTAGAAAATTAAGACTTAATTAATAATGAATAACAAAGTTTGAAGGTAACTAAATAGAAACTTGGTAATGCATAAAAACCAGTGCAAGTCATCTAAAAAAAATAAAGGAGGATAAATATAAAGATAAATTTAGTCATAATTACTAAGGCAAATATTGACTTACCAAGGTCTTCAACTTCTTTAATTTACTCTCCTTAGCCAGAACCTTATTGCACCCGATAGCTAAAGAACGTTGGGTATATGTCGGAAGACATAATTAAAACAAAAAGTCAATACCAATCCGAAGGTATAAGGTACTTTCTTTTCGTTCGCGAAGCCTTAAACCTCAAAGTAGGTCATTTCTATATGCCTCTCAGGCAAAATATAGACCATAGAAGTGGTGTAGGTAAACGATATTACAGGCAATGCTTGCCTATTTTATGCACCAGGTATCCATTTATCAAAAATAGCTCACGATAATGACACATTAAAATTATGATGAAAACAATTCCAGTTTCAAAATGGTGGAAATTAAATTTAATAAAAAATTTCCCGTAATGCCACGTATGAATTTCAAACTCAATTTAATTATCCTTCCCTCTACAATATTATACGTGTAAATAGAAAATATGTCCCAAAAGCTAAAAGAAAACATCTCTCGCCGACGCAGCTGAAACCAAGAGGATCTACAATCTTCTAGCTTCCCTTGACCAAGGTGGAGTTTCTCAGAAAATGCATTTACATTAACATATTAAAATAAGTTTTCCTACTGCTGTGTTTGTATAAACAATCATATTGTAAATTTGTGTCTTAAAATTACTAGATACTTATCAAACAATATATTTAAAAGAAAGATAAATTTTAACCGAACCTGATGGGCATTGACATTTCTATTATTTACTGTATCACATAAAAAAAAGAACAAGAGCACGATTGAAATAAACATAACCAAAATTAAGCTACGGAATAGTTCAAACTACAGTAATAAACAGATTCTGGCATCCTCGACAAGACCAGTTAGGTCTTTTTAAGACAAAACTTTCCAGAATATGTGGAGAAGGGGAGTGATTTTCTAAATGTCAATGATTATATTGACTTTTATTTATGGGATCATAATAATATAGAATCCAACTGGTGAGAGCAGTGTGATTACGAGGAGTGACGCCTCCGCCATTGCGAGTGGCCATAGGATGCGGCCCATCAAATTCCATCGTCCTCCTCCAGGCTCGAGAACACCAAAGTACAAAGTCTGGAGCTGATCAATAACTGTTTGTTATAATGACCCTAATTATTTCAACCAGTCCATGAGGGGCGTAAAAGGAAAACCCTGATCTCTCACGGAACGAATTTCAACACCTTGCCTCCGAAACATTGTTGCCAACTTAACTTATGTGAAATAGCGAATCCAAGCGCATGAAGAAACATCTGACATCACAGCTCGGTTAATCGAACTTCTGCTCTAAACCATATCCGCGATCCGCAAGCAAATATGCTTTAAAAATCTGCAGGAAACCGGTACCTGGGAACGTCGATCCAATTGAACCTGTCTAACTGTCAAAATCGCATGTGCATTAGGCCTGACACCTAATAAATGAAAACACGAAATCTCCTCGAAGGACGAAGAAAACAAATATAAATAATATACCGAAAGACAATAAGATAAATGAGTTATAATATACATTAGATGTACTTTTATGATCTCTAACTGCCACGAATTGTCTTAAAATAATAAACAGACACTGCTACATATGTGCCAGACAAAGTGTTAAGCATGGGCGTGGGGGCATGCCCCCCCCCCC
>JAEQML010068128.1:0-18508 GCA_016904865.1 Pissodes strobi | reverse complement strand
AGGTGCCTGGTAACACCGTAATACCAGAGAGCGTTAAAGGGTTAACGAGTTTATTATAAATTTAGTTTAAAAATATAATTAAAAGTTTGTCATTGATGCAGTGCATTAATCAATACAGCCACTTACACGAAACATATAGGTAGCCGGTAAATATATGCAGGCATAAATGTATAATCTTTAAATAACCTCAAAGAAGGAGTTCTATCCGATATAAGGGATTCTCTCACACAGAAGGACACACGGAAGGTAGCGGAAAGTCTTCTATCCCACAGAAAGTAGCGGAAAGTCTTCTGCCTTACGGAAAATCCCGAATTAAATTATAAAGAATGTTCAATTATCAGGATAGATATAATAACATGTAACATCTTTTTTCCTAGAAAGATTAAACACACTAGTCGCAAATTTGTTACCTAACAATTTAGCGCGAATATGTAACAGATAGGAGTCAAATAAAGTCAATGATTCCACCCTTAATACCATGCGACTAATTTCCTATTTCGGCGTAAATATACCTTAAAAGTATTGTTGGCTACCTACGGACGAGTGTAATATCGAAATGTTTAATGAAAAGGTTATTCTTGGAACGTTGCCAGATGTTTAATTGGCAAAGTGGTCGCCCTGTAATTTTTACGTGGTTGCGGCCAACAGGAGAATGCATAATTAATCGATGTGCTATCGTCAGTTTTGATTAAACGACTGTTTTTCGCTTTCACGTTGAAAATACGCAGTCAGGGTATGTTATGAAATGCGTGTATTCCCTAACTTGGCAACGTCGCTCGAACTGGTTTGCAGTATTAAATATGTGGTTTTAGCAAGGTAAAAACGAGTCTAGCTTAAGGTACGCTTAAAGTCGATTTAATTGAATGCGTCGAACAGATTTGGTGTTAGTGTTTTAAATGGCCGCCGTTCGGAATGAATTGGTTTCTGTTGTCTGGTCAGTGTTTATGATGGATTCATCGTTGGATTTCTTTGCTCTGCCCGCAATGTATAATATCATACAGCCTTAGATACGTTTCAATGCATATTGTAGATGTTAGAAAATTTGGCGACAGCGGCTGCTGTAGTTTGCGTTTGATTACAGGACAGTGTGGAACGGGCTTATGGTTCGAGTTTTTTTCTAGCTTTTTAACATCGAACTTCACGAGCTAGTTAGTCGTTTTGGCTTGATATCGTCCTCTTTCTTCGGCAAACCTTCTTAGGAGGTAGTGCGTATATATGCCTGATAAAAGTTTAAGAATTTGTAATTCGCCCTAAATAGGGGATTATACTTCTGTGGGGTATTAAGTCGCAAGTTACTAGGTTGTTGTAGTTTATGGCTTGACTGTGGAATGGGCTGGTTTTTGTCTAAAGTCAAGATTGGATTAGTAACTTGCCACGTGCAGTGTGTTCTGGAACAAAGTACGCCGTTTCCTTCTTCGAGGAATGTCTGTAGCAGAGAGCGTTTGTTCCCCAATTCGTCATTACCATCGAAAAACCCTAAGTAGTTAGGTAAATACATTTTTATTACGCATGCATCATAATCAACGATTATCGCACGCTGTAGCGTGCATAAAATGATGCTTATGGTGCGCCTACTTTTTTAAAGGTTGCTACAGAAACATTTAATCATGTCAAATGTGACAGATTAATATATTCGTCAATATATCCCTTAAATTTAATTTTTTAAACATTTTTGAGATTATGAAGCATTCGTAATAAAAAAATAGCGTATGATATACGTGTATAAGACGCCTTTAAAGCCCTTGCGACTTACAAAACACTCCGCTGCGCGTCGTGTTTTTAAATATGTCTCGCGTGCTTTAAAGGCCCTCCTATACACTTATATCATAATACACTTATACATATCTTATATTTTGTACATACTCATTTATTTTCTGTACAAAGGGGATTTATTTTATCAGAGTGGAAGTAATTTCATTATAGTTTTTTTTTAACGGGTCTCAGAGGGGATTGAAATACTGCACAATATTGCTATATAGAGAGTGTTACTTTTGAAAATTTATTAATTCTTGCACGTATATCATGCAATATCATCGAACAAAAGATAATTTAGGCCTGGAACAGGCAAAGCATGATTTATTTATACTCATTATTATTACAAGAAGTAATATTCTGGGGAAAATAAGCGTATTGAATGATAGTTCATGATACCGTTCTCGTATCATATTGTCGTCGAACACTCATAGCTGTTTCTTTGTCTTATGGGCACCCGTATTGTATAATAGGGTTTAATAATGTATAAAATTGTATATAATCTTTGATAATTTTCTTTCTACATTGAGTTTTGCTTATAGGAACTTATAAAGTCGTACATAAGCTTAGTAAATTTAGATTTAATATTAATGACATAAATGGACAAGCTTTGTTCTTGCTTGGGGGTCTGAACCCTTGAAATAGCAAACAATGGTTATATTATTGGTCAGTTTTTTAGTATTTCATGTCTTTCACCTGTAGGGTAAGATGATAAGGTCATAATAACCTTCGCATTTTGGCAAGACGACTAATATTATTATTTTTAAATACTCATTGAATTGGGAGTGTTCTGAAAGAGGAGCTGCTTGAAATTGCTGTAAGTGAATGCATACTTAGCGCTTGTTCTCTTTCACGTTTTTTTTTCGTACGGAAGCCAGTTTTCCGGGGAGTCATTTTTGTTGGAAGCCAATTTTACCAGGAGCTATTCTGGCTGGAGCTATTGTTGCTTGGAGTTGTGTAGCAAGCAAGCTATTGTTGTTTGGAGCGAGCTTGCTTGAAGAGAGATTTAGTAGCTAACCAAGGAGCTGCCAGTCAGTACGATTGGTTGCGGTTTATTGGTACCAAATGTAGCCATATAGGTATGGGGATTACCTCAAATGCCACTGAGAGGTTATGGTCCCAAGGTGCATAGCTGAAGTCCGCGTGCAGAAGGCATTAGGTGACATCGGCGAAGACCAGTTAAGATAAGTTTAGGGTATAATGGTGATCTGTTTACATAATGTTGTTGGCGTGTTATTAGTATTTTCCAGCGTGTAGTAAATTGCGTGTTTTTTAATTCTTTCTGCGAGATATTGATATTATTTTTTTTGGAACTGATTAGGTGTAAGCAAAGCTTACCAATGCGTATATAAATAACTGCGATATTTACTAGTGTGATTCAATTAAGGCTCATAGTTTTTTTCATGCTATATTTCATCATTCTTGCAATTTAATTTATATTGTGGTAAACATTGCCGTTCTGATTGACTAAATATCTGATTATAGTAATTTTACATAGCGGTATCTCATAAACTGAATCTTAAGGTTTATTCATGTACAACTGCGACACGTATACCATGGTACACGCGCAACGGAGTTAATAGTAATAAGTATTATTCTGATAACTCTTAATTATTAGTTGATGTGACGATAGATACCCTATGCATATTGCGTTTATTGTTAATTGGTTGGAATTGTTTATTTTTGTTCTTCCGTAATCATTTATTACATCATACAGTTAACATCTGATATGATCTAGGTCAATATTCGTGAGCATATATCAAGTTATTAATTGTTTTCCAATTGAGCTCTTTTACCCGTTTTTATATTTATATCATTTTGTTTATAGGAATAAATATGACAACACGTTAACGTCAAACATAACGAACGCCAATAAATAAAAATCTGCACGAACGTGGCCGTTTTTTATTTGCTCTGAAATCCATCTACCAAACAATTGTATTTATCAGTCGTCTGGATTTTAAATCGCCCTTGCGTAGCGGATAATCGTCAATTTGGATCGCCCTTATGGATTCTTAAGACCGAGGATCTTCCTGTTTGGATCTGCGGATTTGGATGCTTCAAACTGGTGGCGCCCTGGCCAAAAGTAGGTAATTGACCCACACCGACAAGCAAGTCGGAGCACACATGTTGCGCTGGTCGCATCCTTAAGGGTAGGTATCATCTTATTCATTATATATCGCTAACACATTGAAAGGGTTTTACGTGCAACAAATTATCGGTATTAACTGATATTACCGATAATTCAGGAAACTTAACTGGGCAGTATATTTGCCGAATAACTTCACTTTAAAAGCAGACGGTAATTTGACCGGATGGTCAAAAATAACCACAATAATTTTATTTTAGCCACAAAGTTTGACGCTTTTAACTGTCTGAACGCGTGGAGCGTTCAGGCGAGGGGGCCTGAGATTTATAACGAAAAAGAATATATACCGCATCTGTGAATTGGCGCACTAAACGGATGCGCCTATAGAGCAGTTTTGAACATAGGAATTACAGTCGCTAGAAGTAAGGTGGCGAGAGTATCGATTACACAAATCGGCCAGTAAAAGGCGAAAACTTCAATAATAACATTTGCAAGATAAAAACGTATATCTATAAGCTGACCAGTATCTGCAATATTACCTGTGTGATTAGAGTTGAATGACATGACACGTTGGCGTTGGGAAGATAGGACCAATGCCATAGATTGGCCTCATTCTCAGAACTTTTAAAAAGATATGCACTATTTTAGATCTTTTCTGAGTATATTTTCGTCGGCACTCGTGGCTGTTATGATTATATTAGTTGTTGCACATCCTTCTCCGATAATGCTTACTTAACATTTTATATGTGAGTATCGATGCAAAAATATTGGTAAGCATTACAAGGTGCCTTAGGATACGGTCTACTTTCGGAAATATCTTGACTAAATTATATTGAGGAGTTTTGGTGGTCCTTGCTGAGCAATACCTTGTTTATTTTTTGCCATCTTTTCCCAAAAAATAAGGTGAGCTTGGATCTAGTGCGTCAGTAAGACCCGAGTCACCATTTTCCTTCTCCTTGTTGCAGGAATCTGATTGGACAGACACACTGACTCTCGCCAGGGTCTTTCTCGTTGGCAAATCCATCATGGATCTTTGAACAAATGTTGAAGTATTTCGACATCTCTTTCGTAGCTGGCCATCACTACAATAAATTTACACAGAGAAGTGAAACAGTAAAAATTTATCGGCAGATTTATATTTATCTGAGAAATGGAAGATAGCAAACACGCAGCGGTTTATAGAACTGCAATATGACCTAGCATCCGTATTTACTAGGATAATTTTGCCCGTACTTGATCGATGTGTTACCATCTCACGCTAGAGGCATATTGAAGCATACTGGCAGTACATAATCAGTAAAGTATGGCTGATATTTAGTTTTCATGATCTGAGAGACCGCGCACATATTATAAATGGTCTGTTGAATAAAATAGTATCTATCTATGTAATTATTTTATTGGTGACCATAATTCTTTTCGCATGTGAAATTAAATAAAATTAGTCAACATATTTTTTCCTGAATTTTCATACGCCACAGGATATGCCAAGCACGAATTCACTAATTCTGTCATATACTCAAAAGTTCTCTAGAAATCATTCAATATATCACACATAAAGATATCCAACGAAAGACTTTATCACTCCAAATCTGGCTTTGGAGCTCTGAATCTAAAGGAAAGTATTTTCGCTGATACGGAATAAAAATTAAGATCGATAGACGAAATTTATAAGGGCTTCGAATAATCGTTAAAGCAGTGACCTCCTGAAACGACCGGAACCTGGATATTTGCAGGTCCGTTATATTCAACTATGCCATAACATATAATATAAGCGTGTTTGCCATAAATGGTATTAAAAATTTTGCTTATAGGCCATAGCTTTAAATTTTCGTTGGCTTAAAACAAATTTTTCGCTCTATTTTAAAACGTTGAACATTTTGATGCTTAAAATCATTTGCAACGATTGCTTGTCCATATTTACTTTCCACATGTTTACTCCTTTATAAGATGTGATAATCCGGAATTTTAATAGATGTTGCATTGTCCTAAGCCGGCACAATGATTAATGTAATTTTTCATGATAGTAACAAAATTTGACCATGCATGGAATAAAATCAATGATGTCCACTAATTTCTCTCCAATTACGTTTTTTGCTTGCTTTCGCAGTTCCAAATTTTGCTAGTTTTCTAAAAGCTTTTTCGGCTGACCTGTTTTAGGGTAAATATTTATCAATTCTGCCGAGACAATCTTTTTATGTGGTATGAATATTGAGTTAGATTTAATTGGAATTAATGCGTGCTCATAATGCCATCATATAAAAGGTCCATACAAAATTCTAGCACACATTCCTAGGTCTAAGCCTAAAGCCTAAATAATAAGGAACCAGCCCAATTTCCTAGGCCAAAAGTTGATATTTTTCGAAATAAAGGATGTCAGTCATTATTTTTTAAACTTGTTTATGAATATTTACGTTAATAAAAGCATAATTTGGACGAAATTTATTACTCAGAGGCTTTTTAGAATGAGAAATGGTCACAATTTTGATGTACATTTGCAGAATGCTGCCAAACCATTCGTCTAATTTTAGAATGTATCATTTGATTTTTAATTTGTTCGCTATGGCCAGTAGTCTTACTCGTACAACGGTTCATTATGGACGGAATCGAATGAGTTGAATACCGGAAGTTGAGGAGGAAATTTTAGAACGAATTTAAGGAGATCCGCGTCTAAGCATCAGACACCTAGGTTTGCAGCTTGAAGTTTTTAAAGATACTGTAAACATGACTTTTAAGGACAGCTCTTTGTATCCATTCCATCTCCAGATAGTACAAGAGCTTCTGTCTCTCAACCTGGAATTGAGACTAGGCTTCTGTCCATTCATTAAGAGCAAGTGGAGTAAATCATCATAAAAAATATTTACCCACGGATGGCATTTTAAATTTACGTGATAAACATGTTTATGTCGACGAAAACCCGTAGACAATGTTGACTATCAACATGAATTAAAAATTAAAGTCTGCGCAGGACTCATTGACAAATTTATTATATACCCTGTCCTCTTACCACCTCGTTTAAATGGTTTAATTTACCTGGAATACTGATTCTTCGCTAGCTACTAGACAGAGTATGTGGATCATGCAGGACGGTGCTCTCTCACACTTTACATTAAATCATTTAAATGGGAGTCTTCAAAATCGATAGATCGGCAGAGAAAATAATGCGCGTGTAATGGGTCACCCCGCCCACTGGGCTTGATGGCTGCATGAAACTCTTAAAGATATGTTATGCTCTAAACCTATAAATACCGAAGAATAATAATTGTGGACATGAACACAAAAATATTTTACTGTCAAATGCAAAGATGTTAGGAAGGCTGTACCCTTAAACTTTCTCCGTATAATTAATCTAAATAAATAAATTTGCTGTTTTGATTTGTTACTTACGTACTTATGTGCCTTATTTCTACTGGTTTTTACTAGTTCCTCCTTATCATTATTAGTTCGTTATTATGTAATTTTTTGTTGTCGGACAATTGGCCCTTAAATTTCTTGGACCAGTCATGAACCTAAATATAGTGTAAAGCAGGCTAGGATGAGTTTCAGTAGACAATAAAACATTTAAATTCGATTACCTCAAAAAGCGGTTGCTCGAAACGACACCTACTAGAAACATCTCTTTTGGACTAAAGATGCCAAAGAAACAAGAATTTTTAATTGAAGATTTAATATGCCGAGGCTCAAAAAAGTTGTGATGCTTTAGATGTAGGCAAAGTACTGGTGCTGGTGCCCTCTGCAATGTACATTGAAACTGTGGTCAGGTCTTAACTTACATCCTAAAACCCTTGTACCAAATTTCGTGAAAATCATGTTTTTATTAAGTTAATATTTTCAAAAAGTTTAAAAAAATAATAACTTTGGCACCATGTATTTCGGAAACTATCAACTTTTGGACAACATTGGCTAGATCCTAATATTTTAACATCAGAAATTTGTGCTATCATTTCGTATAGTTCTTTTAGAGACACTTTGTACTATACAGAATCTATTTTTTTTTTTAAGCATAGTTTTTGTATTTGGGGCAATTCTATATACAGCCACGGAACGGTTAATATTTTACTCAGAAATGAAAACATTAGAATTATGTGGGAACTCTGGTTAATATGCTCTATATATCGTGAGTGATGATATTGAGATAAAAGTGCTTCTATTATTTTAAAGCATTTTGCAAAAAAAATTGTTTTAACCTATTTTCTTAATTTATATTGTCAACCAACATAAAATCATACAGTGGAAAATTTGAACTTAACCTTGAATCGCAATTATAAATTGTTGTTAATTAAAGTATAAACTGTTATGATTAACCTTGTTGACAATTCAAAACAATACTCGAATTAAAGGTCAAAGTTTGGTATAAAAAGCTGTGCAGCTGCCCATACCGGCAGACTTTGATCTCCAGCGCGAACTACCGAAAGGGAAAATCCCCTCTGGCAGATCAAAGCTCTCACTTTAAAAAAGACCTATCAGTGCGAACTACCGAAAGGAAAAAGCCCCTCTGATCAGGCACGCCTTAAAAGTGAATCAGTGAAAATTAATAACGCCATAAGGCAAAGTTCTGTTTAAATTAACTACAAATAAAAAGTAAACTGCGTAACTAAATATTCAGCCAGATCAAATAATCTATCCGCCCGTCAGTCTAATTGTAACAGCCCTTCAGGCTAGCTCTCCCTCTCTCGCTGCTGTTCGTGGTTAACATTTTCGCGAGGAATATCCCAGGGGACTTACGAGATATGCATTCCCGAATAGTTTGGTAATACTTACAAACTTACACCGAGTGTTTCTATCCATCTCTCCCAACTACCTATATCTGAGCTCCGTCTTCTGAAAGAGCACAGCGCACCTACTGCAACGAAATCAGTTCCATAGGCAACAAGCGGTAGAAGCGTATAGGTGACAATACTTATCGGTTTATATTTCCATAGTACGAAGTTTTCTTTTTAAATAAAAGAAGATTTTGACAAATATTACGTATATAGCTTTAAACCGCGAGTTATATCTTATTATCGAATAGATTTTTCATTGGAAGCTAGTTAAGTTTCAGAGCAAAACAGAGAACTTCTGTATTTCAAAAAATAATAGAGTTAATGATAATAGAAATCTCCAACCATTAAATGGTAACGTACGATCTGACAGTTCGGCTTAATAGAATTTAGGTGATATCCCGAGAGAGGGAGGTGTTAATAATTGTACAGGGTGGCTCGAATTCGTGTCTATGTATGGGGAACTCGAAAACCGTAAGAGATACAGTGTCGGTCAAATTAAGGAAAAATTGCGCATTTAACTGCCTAACAAAATGAAGTTACAAAGTTTTAAAATTCCCAGTATTTACGGAGATATCCGGAAAAAACCGAAATTTTGAAAAATCGTTTTATTTCTTTCCTGGGCTTATTTAAAAACGGATTTCAAATCTAATTGCACTTTTGCATTGCCACTTTTTTCGCTATATCCAATGATGATATCCAGTTTGAAATCCGAAGTTTCGTCTTCAACTTTCTTTTATTAATACGAATTTATTTTTTTTTATCGCTTTTCAGATGGTATTGGCGTTATTCATATGAGTATGTGTTTTTATTTTTTTATTTAATTTTTATTATTATTTTTTTATTTTTATTTTATATATTTTGCGTTGGCGTGATTTTAAATAATTTAAGGTAGGTACCTGATTTAGCATTGCCAAAATTAGTTTTTTTCCAAGCACCAACTTTTATCAAGAATAAAATTTTCTGTGAAAAAGTTTAGATCGTTTTTTCCCTGTGTCCTTCATATGTGTCCATCTTCCAAGATGTCCCTGAGTTGGTTTGCAAGAACAATGACTAGACTTCTCAAAGATATTCTGCATAAAGGAAAAGTGGGTGCCTAGTTTACCTTTTGCCTGAGTTCTTGTAGCCAAAAAAGTGGTTGCCAATGATAGATTTAGTTGAACAGATTAATTAAGGCCATATGTGGCTCCCTTCATTTGTGGTCAATTAGTGAACTGATAAGCCTACGACCGAAGACTGTAATCGCTTACAGTGTTAAAATTATTAATAAAAATTAAAAATAGTAAAATTATTTTTTACGAGAATATGGCCTTGAACTATTACTCAAACAAGTTGCTTAGTGCATTTTATTTATAAGCAAAATTCCAATAGGTGTTTTTCTATCAAAGTTTCTATAGTATCACGCAGTATGATTATAAATTATTGTGTTATGTTCTCTCTTAAATATTTTTTTAATTGGTTAAAAGTTGAGAATATTTTATCTTTGCAGTAAGCAACTTGTTTGAGTAATAGTTCATGGCCAAATTCTCGTAAGAAATAATTTTACTATTTTTTATTTTTAATACGCTTCAATTTTCCACTTAATACAAAAAAACAAAATAATATATTTTTATAGAGTATAAAAATTTCAAAAGTATCAACCTTAGATTATTTAAAAGTACGCCAAAGCAAAATATACAATTAAAAAAAATTATAATAAAAATTAAAAAAAAAATAATAAAAACACACAGTCATATTAATAACGCCAATGCCATCTGGCAAACGATAAAAAATTTAAATTTCGTATTTAAAAAAAGAAAGTTGATGATGATCCCTTTAAGACGAAACGTCGGATTTCAAACTGGATACCATCGTTAGATAGAGAGGAAAAGTGGCAATGCAAAAGTGTAATTCAATTTGAAATCCGTTTCTAAATAAGCCCAGGAAAAAAATAAAACGAATTTCCAAAATTTCGTTTTTTTCCGGATATCTCCGGAAATACTAGGGATTTTAAAACTTTCTAAACGGCATATTATTAGGCACCTAAATGCGCAATTTTGCCTTAATTTGACCGACACTGTATCTCCTACGATTTTCGAGTTCCCCATACATAGACACGAATTCGAGCTACCCTGTACAGGGTGTCCCAACGATAGAGTAAAGTAAGTTTTTGCTTAACTGATACTATTTGTGTCAAAATCGTATCCGCTATAGGGTAAGGTAGCAAAATGCGCATATTTTAAAAATATTGGAAGTTATACAGGGTGCGTCACAACAGTAGGGCAACAAAAAGTAAGATTTTTTGAAATGGAACACCCTGTATTTGATTTTATTTTTGAGTTCTATGTATTAATACAAACGTTTTTTGTCATATAAAACATGAGCTGAGATTTGATAGTTTTTGAAATATTCGGATTTAACGATGAAAATTAGCATTTTCATGGTGTTGATAAATGGGCAGTTTCTCCGTCACTTCAGAATTGCAAACACCCATATTTGGCAGGAGGAAGGACTAGTACTATAGTAATCTTTAGCCTGCGCAATATTCGTAATTTGTTCCACAGGGTGTTTATTAAAAGCATCCAAATTCGCAGATATTTAAATAAAGGAATCTCATTTTTTTTAAATGGCACACCTCATATATTTTTATTTTATTTTATTCAGGATTAAATAACCTCTCATTTTTGCTAAATATGTCCTATACCTATCTTTAATAGTTATCGAGAAATTTCGATTTTTTCAAATTGCTACGTTATATTCGGAACCACAACATTGTATGAATCGCGGTAGCCATGAAAAACAATAGCTAAGATAAACAAAAAAAATCATATGTCAAAATAAAACGCTTAGCGTTCTGAATTTTAAGCTTTTACTCAATATTAATTAAGTTTTTATTTAATATTACGTCTTAATAAAGGTTCAAATATATGTTCAATAATAAATGTTCAATATTTATTAAGCTTTTATTCACTATTACGTCTTAATAAATGTTCAAATAG
Organism: Pissodes strobi; assembly: GCA_016904865.1. Taxonomy (NCBI): domain Eukaryota; kingdom Metazoa; phylum Arthropoda; class Insecta; order Coleoptera; family Curculionidae; genus Pissodes; species Pissodes strobi. Next base: position 6,932 of record JAEQML010068128.1, on the reverse strand, counting down.
ACCGCCTTCTTGTTGAATACACATATTTATCCTTTTTTGTATGTTGTATCTCACTTCCGACGACATAGGAGGTGTCGCTGTTCGACAAACTTCTCGAATTCTGTTCTTCATATCTTCCCTGGTGGTTGGTTTATTGACATATACCCGGTCTTTTATGTATCCCCATAAGAAAAAGTCTAACGGAGTTAAATCACATGACACACATTTTTCTGCGTATTGCCGATTCAAGAAATCCCTAAACACCCTGTGGAACAAATTACAAATATTGCGCAGGCTAAACATTACTATAGTACTAGTCCTTCCTCTTGCCAAATATGGGAGTTTGCAATTCCGAAGTGACGGAGAAACTGCCCATTTATCAACACCATGAAAATGCTAATTTTCATCGTTAAATCCGAATATTTCAAAAACTATCAAATTTCAGCTCATGTTTTATATGACAAAAAACGTTTGTATTAATACATAGAACTCAAAAATAAAATTAAATACAGGGTGTTCCATTTAAAGAAATCTTACTTTTTGTTGCCCTACTTTTGTGACACACCCTGTATAATTTCCAATATTTTTAAAATATGCGCATTTTGCTACCTTACCCTACAGCGGATACGATTTTGACACAAATGAGGAGGGTTCATACAAAAGCAGACATCTCCATTTTTTACCAAATTGTTTTTTTTGCCGATTTGTTCTCTCTGGGATGGTCTCTAGAGATGGCCTTAGTCAGATTCGAACAAAGCAAGACATATCCTACATTATTTGTCATTTAAATCTATGGAGTTCAACCAAAACAAGACATATCCAAACGTATATACGTAACATATCTAAAACTAAACAAAACAAGACAAATCCTATTACACATACTCTTTCAGTGTGCAGTTTTATTTCAAAACAAGACATATCCCGATACGAATTTTCACACAAGAGTTTTTGCTGTTTTTCTCAAGTTTGTATGAAATGGAGATGTCTGCTTTTGCATGAACCCTCCTCAAATAGTATCAGTTAAGCAAAAACTTACTTTACTCTATCGTTGGGACACCCTGTACATCTACATAGATTTAAAGTGCTGCTTCGAATCAGTCGCTTTATTTTGCATCACGGTCGGGGAATCATTTGCGTCCGGATCAGCCTCATCGTGAAAAACTAGTAAGGTTTCTTCTTCATCTAACATTTCATTCATGAGCTTCTGAAGCTTACCTTACAATTGATTGTCTGTTACTCCACTGTTGTTTCTTATATGATGGAGACTCATATTCCTCCTTAAAATATCTCATTTTCAAATTTTTTTATGATCAGAACACACACAAAAGAAAAATCTTATACCTATACATGTGAGAAGATGACGATGGTCGTTACACTTGCAGCGGTGCAGATTGCAGTTTTCAGAAAAGACTTTCCTATTAATTTCTTTTAGGAGTAAGGTAGCCCTCCAGAAAAAGGAGTCCCGTAGAAGCGACGTTCTAGGTGTTTGCAACTGAACCGTATGTTGATGAGCAGATTGTGTCTGACGTGTGTCTATATTTGGCATAGCTCTAGACGGAATCATAAGTGCTGGCTCCTTCGAACATCTTCTGTAGTAGTATCGATAGTAAAAAGATAGGTCGGGCACTTTTCTTCCATGTTTAAGGCTATCAGAGTCTTTGGTCAACTCTGGATTATCCAGAAGGCGAACTGCTCTCCCGTGTATGGAGTCCAATATCTCAAGCAAGTGTTTGGGTTCCGAGCTCCACACATGGGAACAGTATTCCAGAGATGATCTTATTTCGGTCTTATAGTGCAGTAAACACTGAGGTGGTGTAAAAGCAAAACACCGATTTGATTCGTCCATCCTATTTTCATGTTGCACTCTTGCTAATGTAATCAGATATGTTCTAAAATTAAGTTTTACCAAAACTTTTGGTTTTTAGTAGTTGCAACATGAAGCAAAAAGTCCAGATAATAAAGAAAAATGCCACAACTTTTCCAATTAAAAGTCGATACGAAAATAGTGACGTCGGCGTCGGTCTCTTATATCACAACCTTTTCTGGCGGGAAAACTACGAAGCGCACAAATTTACGGCTACACATCACTGTTCACGCGACAGTGCCAAGAGCATTCCCAGATGTTCACTTGACACCACCCTCTCTCGGAATATCACCTAAATTCTATTAAGCCGATCTGTTAGATCGTGCGTCACTACTTAATGGTTGAAGATTTCTATTATCATTAACTCTATTATTTTATTGAAATACAGAAGTTCTCTGCTTTGCTCTGAAACTTAACTAGCTTCCAATGAAAAATCTATTCGATAATAATATATAACACGCGATTTAAAGCTATATACGTAATATTTGTCAAAATCTTCTATTATTTAAAAAGAAAACTTCATACTATGGAAATATAAACCGATAAATATAAATTAAGAAAATAGGTTAAAACAATTTTTTCTTTGCAAAATGCTTTAAAATAATACAAGCACTTTTATCTCAATATCAACACCCACGAACTGTCGAACATAATAACCAGAGTTCCCACATGATTCTAATGTTTTCCCTTCTGAGTAAAATATTAACCGTTCCTTGGCTGTATATAGAATTGCCCCAACTACAAAAACTATGTTTAAAAGAAAATAAATAGATTCTGTATAGTACAAGGTGTCTCTAAAAGAACTATACAAAATGATAGCACAAATTTCTGAGGCTAAATATTAGAATCTAGCCAATGTTGTCCAAAAGTTGATAGTTTCCGAAATATATGGTTCCAAAGTTATTTTTTTTAACTTTTTGAAAATATTAATTTAATGAAAACATGATTTTCACGAGATTTGGTAGAAGTGTTTTAGGATGTAAGTTAAGATCTGACCACAGTTTCAATGTACATTGCAGAGGTCACCAGCACCAGTACTTTGCCTACATCTAAAGCATCACAACTTTCTTGCGCCTCGGCATATTAAATCTTCAGTTAAAAATTCTTGTTTCTTTGGCATCTTTAGTCCAAAAGAGATGTTTCAAGTAGGTGTTGTTTCTACCAACCGTTTTTGAGATAATCGAATGTAAATGCTTTATTGCCTACTGAAACTCATCCTAGCCTCCTTTACATTAGATTTAGGTTCATGACTGGTCCAAGAAATTTGACGCACGTTTAAGGGCCAATTGTCCGACAACAAAAATTACATAACAATTAACTAATAATGGTAAGGATGAACTAGTAAAAACCAGTAGAAGTAAGGCTCATAAGTACGTAAGTAACAAATCAAAACAGCAAATTTATTTATTTAGATTAATTCTACGGAGAAAGTTAAAATGTACAGCCTTCCTAACATCTCTGCATTTAACAGTAAAATATTTTTGTGTTCATGTCCACAATTATTATTCTTCGGTATTTATAGGTTTAGAGCATAACATATCTTTAGAGTTCCATGCAGCCATTAAGTCCGTTGGACGGGGTGACCCATTACATGCGCATTATTTCCTCTGCCGATCCATCGATTTTGAAGACTCCCATTTAAATGATTTAATGTAAAGTGCGAGGGAGCACCGGCCTGTATGATCCCCATACTCTGTCTAGTAGCTAGCGAAGAATCAGTATTCCAGGTAAATTAAACCATTTAAACAGGTGGTAAGATGACTGGGTATATAATAAATTTGTCAATGAGTCCTGCGCAGACTTTAATTTATCACGTAAATTTAAAATGCCATCCGTGGGTAAATATTTTTTATGATGATTTTCTTCATTTGCTCTTAATGAATGAACAGAAGCTTAGTCTCAATCCCACGTTGAGAGATAGAAGCTCTTGTACTATCTGGAGATGGAATGGATACAAACAGCTGTCCTTAAAAGTCCTGTTTACAGTATCTTTAAAAACTTCAAGTTGCAAACCTAGGTTTCTGATGCTTAGACGCGGATCTCCTTAAATTCGTTCTAAAATCTCCTCCTAAACCTCCGGTATTCTACTCATTCGATTCCGTCCATAATGAACCCAAAAAGCCTCTGAGTAATAAATTTCGTCCAAATCATGCTTTTATTAAAATAAATATTCACAAACATGTTTAAAAAATAATAACTGACTTCCTTTATTTCGAAAAATATCAAGTTTTGGGCTAGGAAATTGGGCTGGTTCCTTATTACTTAGGCATTAGGCTTAGGCTTAGGAATGTGTGCTAGAATTTCGTATGGACCTTTTATATGACGGCATTATGAGCACGCATTAATTCCAATTAAATCTAACTCAATATTCATTCCACATAAAAAGATTGTCTCGGCAGAATTGATAAATATTTACCCTAAAACAGGTCAGCCGAAAAAGCTTTTAGAGAACTAGCAAAATATGGAACTGCGATAGAAATCAGTGGACAGCATTGATTTTATTATATGCATGGTCAAATTATGTTACATGTTATCATGAAAAATTACATTAATCTTTGTGACGGCTTAGGAATATGCAACATCTAATAAAAGTTCGCATTATCACATCTTATAAAGGAGTAAACATGTGGAAAGTAAATATGTATAAGCAACCGTTGGAAAACGATTTTAAGCATCAAAATATTCAACTTTTTAAAATAGAGCGAAAAATGTTCGTTTTAAGCCAGCGAAAATTTAAAGATGTGGCCTATACGCAAATTTTTAATACCATTTATGACAAACATGCTTATATTATATGTTATGGCATAGTTGAATATAACGGACCTGCAAATATCCAGGTTCCGGTCGTTTCAGGAGGTCACTGCTTTAACGATTATTCGAAGCCCTTATAAATTTCGTATATCGATCTTAATTTTTATTCCGTATCAGCGAAAATACTTTCCTTTAGATTCAAAGCTCCAAAGCCAGATTTGGAGTGATAAAGTCTTTCGTTGGATATCTTTATGTGTGATATACTGAATGATTTCTTTAGCTATATACTTTCTTTGCAATATAAGATGGCGTCGGATGACGACGGTCAATCTGGTCAGAAAAGTGAAAAAAGTGATTGTAATGATACTAGTGGTGCAAAAAATATAAATGTTGTGCTAAAAAGTCATGTAGAGCCTACTTTTGTGCAAATTGTGAAGAAATCTTTCATGGAAGTTGTGCAAAACGCAAAAATCTAAAGTTTCTGAGCAAAACGCAAGTGATGTGTTGTGATTTGGCGCCAAAAAAATATAAACAATGAAGATGGAAACAAGGAAGAATTACGACACGAAAATGAGAAATTAAGACAAGAAGTACAACTCTTAAACCGATTAATTGCTGAAATGAATGACAAAAATTAAGTCCTAAAGGAAAATAATCGTTTGTTATTAGAAAGAATGTCTAACCTAGAACCAAAACTAAAAAACAGAGATGATGGAGCAGTACAAGGAAATCTACAAAGTGAAACGAACCAAGCCCATATTTCCATCAGTACTGAAAATAGTCAAGGTGATACCCTTACACAAAAAAGGACCTGTTGACAAAATTGACAACTACAGGCCAATATCAATAGTTTCCTTCATTTACAAAAATTTTTAAAAGGCTTTAAAAAAAAGGATGAGTAGTTTCCTCGAGTCTATCAGATGTGGAATGTCCAGAATCAGTTAAATCTTTGGGTGTGCATGTTGACTCGAAATTGTTATGGAATGTGGATATTGACGAGCTTTGGAAGAATGTTGCCTCAGCTGTATATGCACTTAGAAGATTAGTGAGTATAGTATCTGAAAGAGTTGTTTTGTCGGCATACTACGCCTGTATTGAGTCGAGGCTAGCCTACGCTTTACTGGTTTGGGGCCATGCTTCAAATTTCAATAGAGTATTTGGTCTACAGAGAACAGCCATAAGAGTGATTGCTAAACTCCATTATCGAGCTGACTGTCATTATCGACAGAGTTTTGTAAATTTAAATATTTTAACAGTTCCCTGCCTCTATATATTTCAATGTCTTTGGTATATAAAAACCAACCTGAACCAGTATGAGACACCCAGTAGCTTTCATGAACATCTTACTCGAAACAGAGATCATATATACATTTATTATCATAGAATACACAAATTAAAAACAGCCATATCATTTTACGCACCAAAAATTTTTAACCTATTGCCACCTTCCATTAAAATGTTACCAGTAAATGAATTTAAATCGAAAATAAAAAAGTATCTCTTAAGAAAATGTTTTTATTCTTATGAGGAATTTAATTCTAATCATTTGAGATGATATAATAACACGTTACCATGTTTTTGACGAATGTAAACATTATTTATTAATGTATTTAACATGAATAAACTTTTCTTTCTTTCTTTCTTTCGTTCTTATTGAATCATGTACTAGCTAGAGTACTTTTGAGTATATGACAGAATTAGTGAATTCGTGCTTGGCATATCCTGTGGCGTATGAAAATTCAGGAAAAAAAATGTTGACTAGTTTTATTTAATTTCACATGCGAAAAGAATTATGGTCACCAATAAAATAACTACATAGATAGATACTATTTTATTCAACAGACCTTTCATAATATGTGCGCGGTCTCGCAGGCCATGAAAACTAAAACTATCAGCCATACTTTTCTGATTATGTACTGCCAGACGCTAAGTATACTTCAGTATGCCTCTAGCGTGAGATGGTAATACATCGATCAGGTACGGGCAAAATTATCCTAGTCAATACGGATGCTAGGTCATATTGCAGTTCTATAAGCCGCTGCGTGTTTGCTATCTCCCTTTTCTCAGATAAATATAAATCTGCTGATAAATTATTACTGTTTCACTTTTCTGTGTAAAATTTATTGTAGTGATGGCCAGCTACGAAATAGATGCCGAAATACTTCAACATTTGTTCGAAGATCGATGATGAATAGTAATAGCCAATTAAAAAGCAATAGAATTAAGGTTTTTTAAAACCAAGACTATTGGACCGCCGCACGTGATGCCACTACTCATGACCAAAACCTCAACGTCACTACTGAATGATTAACAGAATGACTTTATAATAACCCTCCTA
>JAEQML010068127.1:0-18509 GCA_016904865.1 Pissodes strobi | reverse complement strand
GCACTTTTTAACGGTCTACCCTAAGATGTTGTCAGTTTTCTAAATCAGCGTTTCGATTTCTCAGAACCATAAAGCCAATTTTTTTTAAATACGGACATGTAGTTTTTATCATTTTTTTTTCATATTTAGGGGGTAATTTGGTAAAATCCGCCAGATATTTTTAAATTGTAGGCGTTACTGACTAAATTAGAGGTTTTTTTTTTAATTTGAGAATCAACTTAATCTGTGCCTGTTAGTATTGTAAATTGTCTGAGGTGTTCATTTTGTTAATAATACTTACAAGTTAAAAATATCTGGTGATGAATTTTACGAAATAACCCCCTAAATATGCAAAAAAAAATAAATTGTAGGTCTGTATTTAAAAAAATTGACCTGATGATGGTTCTGAGAAATCGAAACGTTGAGTTAGAAAACTGACAACATCCTAAGATAGATTGTTAAAAAGTGCCTCTAAAAAGTGTCATTATTTTTTTGATATTTCCATAAATAACGTCACAAAATATTAGATCCCAAATTCGAAATTTTCGATTTTTCTCAGAAGTACTCGAGATATCTCAAATGTCAAAATACTGGACACTAAATTGCACAACTTTGCTCCAATTTAAACTTTGCTGTATCTCTTGCCGTTTACGAGATCCCAATAGTGAGAAGCGAATTGGTTTCACCCTGTATAATATAAATTCTAATTATCCGATTTGTTATTCAAAAGAAAAAAAACGAGCACAGGTGTGTGCCAGGCAGCTGCTGTGAAAGAGAGGAGGACATGCTCCTTACTCCGTGTGATGTTATTACGTACACCATTCATGAAAATATCGATCTTGACAAAAAATTACGTAGTTATTGTAATATATTAAATTTAGTTTCTAAATTTTGTATTATGATTAGTTGTATCAAGTATCGTTTCATATTAACAGAGACATTACTGAATGAGGCTATTGCCAGTGAAGAGTTGTTTTCGGCAAACTACATCGTATATAGAAAGGATAGAGATCCTGTCCAATCCAGTAAGACGAGAGACGGCGGAGTCTTGATCGCTGAGGAGTGTTCTCTTGAGGCTTCACTGTGTAGTGTACCAGACAACAACATCGATCATTTGTGAGTTAGCGTTCGAACAGGTAATGCCCATAACATTGTGGGTGCAGTCTACATGCCACCAGCCTCTGGTGCATCGATCTACGAAAACTTTGTGACCTCTGTCAGTTCTATCGCGGCCACAAGAATTTTATTTTTGGGAGACTGTAATTTGCCAAATTACACAAACTCATTTGTCCATATTGATGACCGAAACGCATTCAGTGGCGAACAAGATTCTTTTCTAAATTTGATTAACACTTCTCTATTTCCAAACACAATTTTTACTTCATGTAACGTATGTGGACAAATTGTATTGTGCTTGTTTTAATGATCTTGTCCAATCTAATACTATAATTTCTAATACTCATAAAGTAAAATTAGATTTATTTTTTTCTTACCGATCAGACATTTCAGATTCGAATGCTGATTCGTCGCTGACTACCGTCGATGATTATCATCCTCCACTGATTGCGAATTGTTGCGGATAACATAGTATCGGACTTGCAATCGACAGAATATAACTTTCGTAAGGCTGATTATGATCAATTAAATAATTACTTCGCACGCATTGATTGGAGCTTTTTATGTAATAATGATATCAACGAGGCTACTGAGATGTTCTATACAATTCTGAACATTGCACTAGATTTGTTCGTTCCAAAGTTCAGGATTCCTGCAGTGGCGGCTATTCAGCGGAAGTAGGGGAAGCGACACTTCCTCAAAAAAATGTAATTTAAAAAAATACAATTAATTCATTCATCAGAAAAATAATATATTTTAAGATTCAATGATAACATTTTCTTAGTTTAGGAATAATCTGTTTCCCGTTACCCCCCTAATAACTAATAATTCAATTATTTTCAAATATTAAAATCAATGCTTCATGATTATTCATGAAACAAGAACAAGAATCTCGCCACCTGCACATTGCCCGTTAACTCCACTATCGAATAGAACAGAGGTGAACCCACATGAAAATGTCTATTTCTTTTCGCGTACGCGCCGATAGCAGTGACAATTTCATTATCATTTGTGTAGACCTTTAAGGAAGAGGCATCGCTCGAGAGCCGTCGAGTCATCAAAAGTATAAGCGCAACTAGTTGGTTGCCATGACAACGATGACGTCGTAATGGTCGTACATTTGTTTGGTTTGCAATGATTGGAAGAGCTGGCGTGTAGCACTTCCATTCTCAGATCAACGCGAAAGCACGTTGTTTCGTTTATTGCGAGTTTATTAGGGGACATTCCGCCGTGAATTCTTGGAATTATTTTTTATTTACATTCCACGGTTGATCCATTATAGTATTATACAAGAGATATTTTCTATATATTCTAGTTTTAGTGTGTTTTTCGTAGACATGTGATTTGTATTAGCAGCAAATCATTTTGTTGCTAATACAATATGAATATATTTTATTTTTTGATGCTTTACCTAAAAAATACCGGTAATAATTATTAAATAATTTTGGCAGTTTGGGCGTGGACCCCACAAAATTTTCGCCTGCGGCGCTGTTCTTTCTGTCGATGTCGGTAGCTCTTCCCCACTTTTCAAAGCCACGAGCCGCCACTGGATTCTTGCTACAAAATATCCAGTCTACTTTTCAAAGGAAACAATAATTAAACTCTTAAAAAATAAAAATAAAGGTACAGATAGACATGCTAGTAAAAAAGCATGCCTATGAGCATGCTTAAAACTAGTATGCCTTTTTAACTGATACATTTGCTTGAGATTAGCATGCTCCTTTTAAGCATGCTCCTGAATAATCATGGTCAAAGCAAACACTACAATAGACATGTCATTTACTAGCAGACTCACGTCAGTGTAGTGACATGAAAAACATTATTTCTTGCTATATGGTTCTTGTACAGTGGTGATCGTGGGTTCCAAAGGCATTCGTAACTACGAGAAAGACTTACAAATCTTAATGTTGTTTCATCTCCCCAGCGAGACACTATCATGTGAACTCGCAGACGCACACCTGCCGCGAATGACTGATGGATGACATTGACCGTGATCGACACTAGCATACTCATTAGCAACACATTCCACACTTGCTTATGAGCAATTCCCCTTTCACCCCCGCCACAGGTAGCACGCTCAAAAATCGACCGTTGTTCGATTTGTGAGCATGCTCGATACTAGCAATGCTTTCGACACACTTGCCACTAGGTAGCAATTGCTCAATAATAGCATGCTTTCGTGTTACGTAGTAGCATGTCTATCTGTACCTTAAGGCTTTTCTAAAATATCGACGCACACGGTTACCCTTTGAATATACAAACTATAAAGAATTAAGATCACATTGTAAACTTGCAATAAAAGAAGATTATGACTCTTTCATTCATCAACTCAGAATAATATTTTAAATAATACCAAAGCATTCTGGTCCTACTTAAGGTCTCAGTGAAACACAGTAGAATATCCCTCAAAAATGAAATTTAATGATTCAAAACTTATTACTAATTTATTCGAGGATTTTTTTTCGTTCCGTATTCACAAAATCTAATCTAACATACGTCAAGGGCACACGTTCTTTGTCCACCAATGATAAAAACATTTCCAGTATTGATATTGACAGTACCATTTCCAGAAGCTGGCCGACCTCGATGAAACAAATGGAGCAGAGCCAGATGAAGTTCCCCCGCGGTTATTAAAAAATTTAGCCCAACTTTGGCCTTTCCGATGCTATATTTTCCAACTTTCTCTAAATTCAGGCCAATTTCCCAGTATCTATAAGGGCGGGGACAGATGTGATGTAATTACCGACCAATATCCGGTCTAGACTGTATGGCAAATGTTCTTGAGTCGATAGTTGTTGAAAAGCTCCTTTTGTGCTTTCGTGGTACTATCTCAATACATCAACATGGCTTTCTCCCTGGTCGTTCTTGCCAAACTAATCTATGCATTTATTCTCAATATTTAAGCTCTGCAGTGGGTTCTACTGCCCAGGGTCGACTCGATCTATTTTGATTTTAAAAAAACCTTCGACAGGGTGGATCTCCATATCCTTATTGAGAAAGACTTTCGGCATTGCAGATCCTCTACTATCTTGGTTTTCAAATTATCTATGTAACCGTATACAACGTGTTAAAATCAATGGCGTCCTGTCAAGAGACATTACCGTAACCTCCGGAGTCCCTCAAGAGTCACACTTGGGTCCGTTTCTATTTCTCATGTTCATAAACGATTTTACGAATTTACTTAAAGATTACAACTTCATTTTATACGCAGATGATCTCAATATATTCTACAAAATCACAAATATTAACGACTGCTTCAACTTGCAACATGCAATCGACATTTTAACCAAATGGAACTGAATACCTCAAAGTGTAAGGTTATATCCTTTTCTAGGAAGTTCTGGGAGTTCTTTTTGACAGCGAATTACGATTTAATAATCATATTAACTACTAAATTTTTAAAATGGCAGGATTTATAATGAGACGTTGCTGGGAGTTCTCTAATATTGAAGTTCTAAAGTCACTATATTATTCTCTAATTCGAAGTCATCTGGAATACTGTTGTATAATCTGGGCGCCTTATTATAAAACTCATATTGAACGAATTGAGCGCGTTCAGCTTAAGTTTGCGAGCTTCTTATTATATAAATCAGATATAGATAAGAGTACTTTATCACATCACCAGCGATTGTTAATGTTGAATCTGGACAGCCTGGAGAAGCGAAGGATCTCTCTTACTATTTTGTTTGGCTTTAAAATTATAACTAATAACATAGATTGCTCCGATCTTTTGCAGCTCAATAATTCCCGAGTGCTTGCACGCGACAGGCGCTTTATTGAAATCTTTTCAACCAACAGAAGTCGTACCGATGTGAATCGAATAATGCAATATTTAAATAAATATCTTCCCGGCACCATCGATTTTGACTGCTCTACGGTAACGTTTAAAAAAAATTGAGGGCGACTTTAATCTCGGTGACCTAAAGATACTAAAATGATTGCTAGTCAAATGCCCTGTGTTTTTTTACTTACTGTTTAAGTTTAAGTTGTAGGTCTAATTACGTTTTTACGCTTGTAGCTTGTAATTTTCAATAATTGTTATTTATGTACCATTTGGAATTTAATTTCTGTAGTGTACTGTACTAATAAACAAATAAATATTCTCCTACCGAGAAAAACCGAAAATTTCGATTTTCTGACGTTATTTTTGGAAATATCAAAAAAATAATGACACTTTCCAGAGGCACTTTTTAACGATCTATCCTAGGATGTTCTCAGATTTCTAACTCACGTTTCTGTTTCTCAGAACCATCATCAGGTAATTTTTTTAAAATACGGACCTATAAGTTTTATGTATTTTTTGCATATTTTGGGGGGTAATTTCGTAAAATCCATCACCAGCTATTTTTAACTTGTAGGTATTGTTAACAAAATGAACACCTCAGACAATTTACAATACTAACAGGTGCAGATTAACTTGATATCTCAAATTTTTTAAGAAAAACCTTCGGTAATTTTGGCAGTAACCTCTACAATTTAAAAATATCTGGTGATGGATTTTACCAAATTGCCCCCTAGATATGCAAAAAAATTGATAAAAACTACAGGCCCGTATTTAAAAAAAAAATGGTTCTGAGAAATCGAAACATTGATTTAGAAAACTAACAACATCATAGGGTAGATCGTTAAAAAGTGCCTCTGGGGTAGATCGTTAAAAAGTGCCTCTAGAATATGTTAATATTTTTTTGATATTTCCAGAAATAACGTCAGAAAAAAATAACAACAAAAATCTGAAATTTTTGTTTTTCGCGGATATCTCCGGAAGTACTCGAAATATCTCAAACTTCAAAATGTCAAAAATATACGCAACTTTGCCCAATTTAAACTTTGCTGTATCTTTTACCGCTTACCAGATCCCAATAGTGAGAAGCGAATTTCTTTCACCCTGTATAACGGCATTGGCCCCAGATTTAGCTAGCCCACTTGCGATTTATCAATCTATATATTATCTAACATATATAATCTTTGTCATCGTCAAATAACAGATGAGGGTATACAGGGTTAGTAAAAAGAACCGGAACGTTTAAATATCTTTAAAATCGTTTAAGCTACATTTACAATATTCGGTACCTGTGGGTTTCCGGGCGTGCGGAATTGAACCATGATATCGGCACTGTTGTCAGATTTTCCAGTTTCGTGCTACGCGGAGTCATTTTGGTATCTTAAATGGAACGCCCCACTTATTTTTATTGCAATAAATTGGGCATATCAAATTTAGTTAGATCCCAAATTTTTAAAATTTTATCTTTTCTAATTGCTGAGATGTGACAACAGCGCATAAATATCTTCAAAATCGCTCAAGCTGCATTTACAAAATTCGGTACCTGGGGGCTTCCTGACATGCAGAATTGAACCATGATATCGGCACTGTTGCCAGATTTCCCAGTTTTGGGCTACACGGAGTCATTTTGTTATTTTAAATGGAATGTTTTTATTGCAATAAATTGGTGGTATCAAATTTAGTAGAACACCAAATTTTCAAAATTGTATCTCTTTTAATTGCTGAGAGGTGACAACAACGCGTTTTTAGTAAAAAGTACGGGAACGTTTGAATATCTTCAACATCGCTTAAGCTACATTTACAAAATCCGGTACCTGGGGGTTTCCGTGCATGCTGAATTGAACCATGATATTGCCACTGTTGACAGATTTCCCAGTTTTGCGTTACACTTAGTCAAAAATGTGATGTTGTCATATCTCAGCACATAATAGATAAAATTTTTAAAATTTAGAATGTTACTAAATTTGACGCACTCAATTTGTTGCAATAAGAACAAAAGGGGCGTTGTTGTCACATCTCAGCAATTAAAAGAGATACAATTTTGAAAATTTCATGTTTTACTAAATTTGATACGCCCAGTTTATTGCAATAAAAACAAATGGGGCGTTCCATTTATGATAACAAAATGACTACGTGTAGCGCAAAACTAGAAAACCTGCCAACAGTGCCGATATTATGGTTCAATTCTGCATGCCCGGAAACCCCCAGGTACCGAATTTTGTAAATGCAGCTTGAGCGATTTTGAAGATATTTAAGCGTTCCGGTACTTTTTACTAATAATGCGTTGTTGTCACATCTCAGCAATTAGAAAAGATAAAATTTTGAAAATTTGGGATCTTACTAAATTTGATACGCCCAATTTATTGCAATAAAAATAAGTGGGGTGTTCCATTTAAGATAACAAAATGACTCCGTGTAGCACAAAACTGAGAAATCTGACAACAATGCCGATTACATGGTTCAATTCCGCACGCCCGGAAACCCCCAGGTACCGAATTTTGTAAATGTAGCTTTAACGATTTTGAAGATATTTAAGCGTTCCGGTTCTTTTTACTAACCCTGTATATATTTCTATAAGGGAATATTCACTATAAGGGAATAATTTATAAATTGCACTTTTTAACGAACTCACATTTTGATAAAGAGTGTATGAGTGTAAGAGGCTCTCCTGTATTTGTTTAAAACATTTTAGTATCTACAAGTATTCAGAGTTTTCGTATTGACATATTGTTTTAATGCTTTAAATTAATAACTCATATACAACAAATTCGTTCTTCGTATTAACGAAAATTAATTGACGATTTGTTTTTAAAACATCTTTTGAACTGTTATTATACATGTTGATGCAGACACAAAGTTAGGGTTATTAGTTAATGCTAGGTGAACCTATAAAAGGAACTAACTATATTTTTTAACCCTTAAACTACCACGGCCAAAAATAGTAACGCTTGTACCATGGCAGGGTCAAATTTGACCTCGTTTTTTTTTTCGTTAATAAATCTTATATTTCGACCCTGTTTCTCATTTCAGTTGTTTTCTTCACAACTACTTTTACACGTTTATGGAAAAGCAAAACTAAAAACAAGTTGGTTATATCTTTATTAATAAAAAAAAATATTAAGAAAATTTTACATTTTTTTGCATCGAGCGGTGAGGTTTAGGCTTGATAACTGCTAAATAGAATTTAAAAAATTCATTCAAAACTCCCATCTAAAGAATAACAACTTTTTTTGACCTCCTCTCGTCACTACACACAATGCGTTCTAAAAACTTATTTTTTCGGGGCGATTTCAACATTCCCTCCTTTTCATTCACTCTTCCTTTTGATGGCAAACACAAAGGTGTACTAAACCTCAGCGAGTTCCTCAGCCTTAAACAGTATAATACTGTCCCAAATTTAAACAATCGTTTCCTTGACCTTGTTTTCGCCAACTTTGCGGTTAATGTAGCTCATAATGATGTCATGATGTGCCTCTGGTAGAGCAGGATCCACATCATCCTGCTCTGTCTCTTGATTTTCAGGCGGTACTTCCTCATGCCGTCAACTTTCCTGTGAACAACGCTCAACCACCCCGCTTCAACTTTCGTAAAGCTGATTATCCCAGGTTGTATGCATCGTTATTGCACACTGACTGGTCTCGCGTTCTTGAATCTCCTGATGTTGTTAGCGCATGTCAGTCTTTCTATGAGATTGTTAATAATAGCTTTGCTGCCTGTACACCTCTTAAGCTACCCAGAAGAAGGCGATTGACAACATCTTCAAGAAAGAAAGATTGCGTCGTCAACTTCAGTCTGCCTTCAACCAGACAAAGTATAGTTCTTTGCGTAGGCTAATTAAGTCACTAACTCAGAGGGACTATAAGGACTTCATGGGGACTGCTGAGCGAAATATAAACAACCCTTCCAATTTTTAGTCTGTCGTTCAAAGTCAGCATCCCAGCCACCATGAACTACGCAAATAAGCCCGTCCATGGGCCTCATAATATCGTATCTGCCTTTGCTGACTTTTTTGGAAGTGTCTATGGGCGACCCGAGCACGTCGATTTGTGCGCTCAAACGGAACACTGTGAACTCATTGACATTCCCACAGTCACTTCCGAGGAAGTAGCGTCGGCTTGCAAAATGCTGAAAAATAAATTAACATATGGGCCGGACGGAATTCCCAGCTTTTTGGTGAGAGACTGTTCCTCACTCATGAGTACTCCGCTTTGTCACATTTTCAACTTGATCGTAAGCACTGGTGTGTTTTCGGAGGTGTGGAAGATTGCCAGGGTTTGCCCTATTCTCAAAAAAGGCGATCCATCTCTAGTAGAAAATTATCGTTGCATTTCCATATTATGCAACTTTTCCAAGGCGCTAGAGATTGTCTTACAGAAATACCTATTCTTCAAAATACGTAACAGATTGTCAGTTCATCAAGACGGCTTTTTTTCCAGAAGATCATGTAATGACTAACTCAGCTCTTTCTCCTCTAATATCTGCGACGTCCTTAATCGCAGAAGTCAAGAAGATGTCATTTACACAGACTTTTGCAGAGCTTTTGACCAAATTGATCATCACATTTTACTACGGAAGGCATCTGACCAGTTCGGGTTATCTAACAAACTTATCTTAGTATTGGAATCTTACCTCTTCAATCGTCGACAATTTGTGGAAATCGAGGGTTTTGCATCGGAACCTTTTGTACAGACGTCAGGTGTCCCCCCAGGAGCCACTACTTTTTAACATATTCATCAACGATCTGGTCTCTCTGATAGACTGCAGCTCTTCTCGCCTATGCTGATGATCTGAAATTCGATGCATTCGAGGACCATGTGTCTCTTCAAGCCAGTATTGATACCGTCAGTAGGTGGTGTGTGGCTCACAGACTTCGCTTAAACATCTCCAAGTGCAATGTTGTTTCCTACTCTCGATCTAAAATGCAACTCTTTTTAATTACACCGTAAATGATTCCACCTTGATTAGGCTCACTACGGTGAGGGATCTAGGTGTTGTTTTCGATGAGAAATTCTGTCTCACCAGTCATATCGATCAGATGGTGGCTAACGCTTCTAGAGCTTTGGGTTTTATACTGAGAACTTGCAAACACTTTTCAAACGTATCCACCCTTAAGCTCTTGTATTACTCCTTCGTGATATCAAAGTTGGACTACGGTTCCATTGTTTGGTTCCCTATATACAACTGCCACGCTTACTCAGTCGAGTCAGTTCAGAGGCGCTTCCTAAAATATTTGTTCAGGGAAGATGGCACTATCCTCAGCGATGTCTGAACCATGATCTTATCCTGTCGAGGTTTGCAGAGTTGCCTGTGGCGGCTCGTTGCGACTCTCAGTCACTATTATTTCTACATAAGCTTCTTTCCTCTAAAATCGACTGTCCATTTCTGTTGAAACGCCTATCATTTCACATACCCCGCAGTGGTCACAAACATCAACCTACTTTTTTTCCTTGAATTTGCGAGGTTAAATATCATATCCCAGTCCCATTTACAAAATGTGCCACAATTTTAATCGCATTTCCGCTTTTTGCGACATAAACTTCGACAGCTTACCAACTGTTTTGATGTACCTGCGAGAGGCGTCTGGTTACTCCCTTTAGTTTATTAGTGTTATGTATACCAATGTGTATTATATATTTCCTTTTTTATATTTACGTATATACATCTATTACGTATTACTTCTATTAACGTTGTGATTTGCTACTATTATTATCGTAACTTGTTATGTGCTTGTATGATTAGTTAGCAATAGTATGTCATTTGTAGGAGTTTACTTCCTCTTGTCATATACATACCTATTTGAATTTCCTGTAATTGGGCCTTTGGGCCTGTTGGAAATATATGGCTATTTATTTATAACAGACATGTTTTTGTCCCTACTTTTCAACGCAACTTACGCACAACACCTTCTTGCGGGCATTATTTTTGCAAATAAATCCTCGGCATTTTCCTTCTTTCGATTTTTTGCCTTGTAGTAGCTCTAGATTTTGTGTAAGCATTGCTTCCTGAATCCCAGAAACTTTAAAAATTACAGTGTGAAAGTTCTCTTGGTAAACATGTTTGCTGAACTCTGCGTTTCAAATGTTCTTCAATGAGTTCTTGACTTAAAGTTGTTAAAAATAACCTGCTTTTCATTGTTTTATTTTGTTGAACACTATTAAAAATTACGTTCGCATTTACTCCCGCAATGTCCAAAACGCGAAACCATATTACTTGAGGCCATTTTCGGATTCTTCTGTGAGTTTTGTAACATGCACATTTTTTATCCAAGGATAAAAGTATAATTTCTGGCTTTCCATTTACCACTGTATTTGAATGATGCATAGTTAATACTAATAACACCGCACGTTTTTTTTTTGTTTCTCGTTTCCTGTAAAGTCAAATAATGCATAATTAAGTAACTAGCCTATCCTTGAGAGGTTGAAATTCAGAAGGAATATCAGTTTTTTTTTAATGGTTCCAACATATGTGATATCTATCGGCAGTTACGTTCTTGTTTATTCCTGGTATTGGTGGAAAAAGTGATAAAACATCTAGAGCAGGGATCGATAACTTTCTCGGATTTGCTGCCCTTTCCAGAATATATAAACACCATTTAACAGCTAATGTCTTGACATGCACTAAACACTGCATTTTTAGACCATATTTGTCTGGCTTGTTTTTTACATACATTCTAAATTGGCACCTTCCTCTACAAGCTATAAGCATTTCATATATAGTAAGATATTCGCCGCAGCTATAATTTGACTGGCAATTAGTTAGAATCATACTAAAAATATTAGATATAGCTCCGTTAGCTATTGTTCTGGCCGAGTAGCTGAATCGTCAAAGGAGAGGCTTGCAAGCAAAAAATCAAATCAAATCAAAATGGTTTATTTTCGTAGACAAATGTTACAATGCATCGGAATTGTCAATTAAAATGGACCACAATAATACTACTCAAAAACATATAGAATAAACTAAAACCTAGTTAAAGTTGCAATTAAAAAACTCAGTCAAATTATAGAATGGGTAGTCAGTTAGCAGAATCTTAAGAGCCCTTCTAAAAACTGGAAGTGGTGTAGCACCCTTAACACTTTCTGGCAGGTGATTGAACATTTTTAGTGAGGTAATTACAGGACCATCCCGCACCTGAGACAATCGAGCCAAAGGAATACACAATTTATCCGCGCTACGAGTTCTGTAGTAATTAATGTCACCAAATTTAGAATAGTTACTACAATTCTTAAATGTTTGACATGCACATTGCAGAATATAAATATTTATGACAGTTGGAATTTTTTCATTCTTAAAGGATTCACGACACGATTTCCTGAAAGAAAGTCTAAACATACCGCGGATAATGCGTTTCTGACTTAACAAAACCCTTTGTATAGTGTAAGAGTTGCCCCAGGCGGACAAGCCGTACCCAGAGTAGAATGTACTGCTGCATAGTAAAAGGATTTAAGGGTAAAAGCATCCACAAGATCTCGGAACTGGAGAATGGCATAGTTCCCACGAGATAATTTACTGCACACTGACTCCACCTGATCCCCAAGACAGATGTCTATCAAGTACAATTCCCAAAAATTTTGAGGAGTCCTGCTGAATTAAGTTAGTTGATCCCTCTCTTAGCAGTAGGTTTCTATCCTGAACTACTCGTACTGGAGTAAATACAATAAAATTGGTCTTTAAGCCATATAAACAAAGACCATTCTTCTGGCACCAGTCTGCAATTTCAGCTATACATTTGCTGCCCTGCAAGTGAAGAGTTTCATGGTCACGTCCTGTGACAACGGCAGACGTATCATCAGCAAAAAGAGTAATATAGCTGTCATCAACCAAGAGAGGCAAGTCGTTAATGAACAACAAAAATAGACTTGGTCCAAGAACACTCCCCTGTGGAACACCAGTTACAACATCCACCCAATCGGATATCGCTACCCGATCTTCAACCTTCAGTCTGACAGCCTGGGTCCTAGCTGACAAATATGATTCCCGCCACTTGTAAGCTGGCCCTCTTATTCCGTAGTGAAAAACCTTATTTAGAAGTATGGTGTGGTCAATGGTATCAAACGCCTTAGTAAAATCGAAAAAAATGCCCACATATTTTAATTTTGAATCAAAATTATTCAAAATTTTAGTATAAAGGGAGATTATGGCATCCGTTGTAGAGAGTCCAGCTCTGAACCCGAACTGGTGGCACGACAGGATGTTAAAAGCATCTAAAAAAGAGACAAGTCTCCTCTTGAAAGTTTTTTCGAAGATCTTTGAAAATACAGACAACAGTGTGGGCCTATAGTTTTCAACCAGCCAAGTTTCGCCCTTCTTGTGTAATGGTATCACAATGGCTGCTTTAAGCTCTTTTGGAAAATATCCGAATTGAAATGATATATTGAGGAGATACGTCAAAACAGAAAGAATACTAACAGCACACTCGCGTAACAGGGTACAGGGAATCTCATCGGCGCCAGAGGATTTATTTTTTGAGACAGATTTAATAATCTCAAGGGTTTCACTTCCAGGAAGAGATAAGAAAATAGATTGAGCCAGGCATATTTGCACTTGCAAGCGCATGAAGATTGCCCATCGCTCCAGCTACTGAGTCTATAAAAAGCAATTAAAGGTGTTCGCAAAGCCAAGACTTCCAGTAAAATTTTTGCCATTGGCAGTAATTACATCAGGAACAGATTTTGACTTGCGCTTCAAAAAATTTGTAGATGAATTAATGATATCCCATGAGGCTCACACGATATTTGAGGAAGTCAGTATTTTTTGTGAATTAAAAGTTTTCTTTGCAGTGGCAATATTCTCCCTGTGAGCCATCAATCTTCTTTTATATGACAAAAGCATTTCAAGGTTATTGAGAGATTTCAGTTGGCTATGAAGAAGTCTTAATTGTTCCTTCTTTAATAATTGAGGGCGTTTTCCACGGATTGGACACTATTTTAGTGGATAGTAACATAATTTATCCTCTTAAGTTCAGTGTCTCCATAGCAGATAGCCAATTTTCTTTAGGCAGTTGGAGGTTAAAATAATTCATGTTTTCCTGAGAGAAAGATCTAGAACTCGCAGTGCAAAAATCGCATGGTCACCTAAGTCAAAACTTAAGATCTGTTCTCGGTGGTCGGTAAAAGTTAAATCCAAGGTATTGGTCGACAGCAGGGTAGTATTTGTAAATACATTATCAATTAAGGTGCAGTATGAACCCTGAACTCTAGAAGGCTCAAAAAAGCCTTGCTCAAGACCATATGAGCTAAATGCATTTACAGTATTCAATACCTCCCTAGATCTAAAATTAAAATCACAGTTAAAATCACCACAAAAAAAAACATGAAAACATACGTTTACACATAAACTTAAGCAATTTATCGAGGTATGCACTAAAAGTAAAAAAAAAATTAGAACTAGGTGAACGATACAGATGCAAACTAAAATTTTTACATTGTTTATAGCTTTTATCATAGCTGCGGCATACTCAAAATGATTTGACAAAGCAAAGTTCTCATTTGTAAGTTGTTTATGAGTGCCAAAGTCAAACCTAACAAAAACAGCCACACCACCAGCGCGCGAGGAGTCCCTGCAGAAGTACGTTGCTAGTTCATAATTATTGTTTAAAACATGTAGGTTCCAAGTTGGTCAACCCAGTTTCTGTGATGCACACGATTTCAGGGTATGCCATAAAATGTGAGTTCTAGTTCTGAAGACTTAAATCGTATGCTCCCGGCATTTAGATTAACAATCCTTACTCCATTCACTGACCCATTTTCTTCTGATACTAAAATAAGACCGGTTTAGTGGCATGGTCGCTCGAAATATATCACGGCCCATATCATTAGTTGCAGATCTTCGTTATTCGATTGAAATACACCAGGTAAATATAAAAGACCCAAGATTAAATTTGATGATATCTAAGTGACTGGTATATTGACATGATAAATTGTGTAAATTGTACTTAGAAGCCATATTAGTAATAATTATTTCGTTGGTATTTTCAAGTATATCTTGTATCACGTCATCGCTAATGACACACTCCCAAGCATGAACTGGTTTCTCTGGCATAGTAGCTCGTGCTTTTCCAATAATACCAGGTAAATGACATGAAATTATGCTTACGGGTACGACAGAAAGCGGGAGAAGTTTTAGCAGACTTCTACCTGTTTTTACCAAAAAAGGTATCTCCAGAGTCAGAAATATTATTTCACTGCTGTTTCAGAATTATCGCTATGTATATTTCCTTCGTTGTCAACGTCACATTCCCCTTCAGTGTCTGATCACTGTGTTAACTAGCTTCATCCGAAAACTCGTTATCACTACCTAGTCCATCATCCATAATAATTTGTACCACTCTTCCAAGTTCCACTCTGTGTGTCAGGGCACGACTATTGTTACTACACCCGGCCAATTTGCACACACTTATACCATAAGCGGGTCAAATTTGATCCTACGCGCACGTAGCGCTGCAGCAGTTAATGTTCGGGACTCGATAAATCACCGGCCGCTGGAAGATTAGCAGAACGCGCGCGGAGATCCATCTATATTTTGGTAGCGGAAATTTTCATCAAGAATGTGTAGGGTCAAATTTAACCCAGCCATGGTACTTAAGAGTTAAATTAGTCATTTATTTGACTATAAGATGCTTGATAAAGTATTTTCTGTATTATTGCAAGAACTTAATTTGTGTATTTAATATTTAACTTTTAACAAGATTTGTTTCAAATTCGTATACGACTGGATTAGTTTATTCCTTTATTCCAAAATACAAAAAGTACTCAATGTCGATCGGTAAAAAATATTTTTGCAGATGGAAAGTTTATAAAATAACTAAACGTTGAGTAGTAAAAATAATATGTGAGAAAATTAATTCAGCAACTTTAGTTAGATATGATATACTTTTTTCGTTGATTCGAGTGATATAATATTATAAATAAGTTTGGTGAGCAAGGTATTGACAATTTAATTCTGCTGAATTAGAATTTCATTTCATTGTTTAATGTTTTTTGGGCTTAATGAACCTATTTCCCAAAACGTAAATATACCTAACTAAACAAATTTGAAACAAGGGACAGGAAAATAGAGTAATATAATTACACATTTTATGCATAATCTACTTGGTTTTCGTGATATAATCGGCCCGCTAACATCTTATCTATCGGACTTGTTATATGTGTGTTGTCTCATGTGTTATCCAAACGCCGCGCCGCGCCCACTTCTTTCTTTCTTACTGCTGCACCATGCTCGTCAGACTGGCTTTTCAATATCTTCGTTTCTTACCCATTTTCAGTCAAACCTAATATATTGATTCGATCAGGACGATCTTTATTTTATCGGGTTGTTGCCGCTCAGCGCGAAAATATTTAAATGACGTCACTTCTATATCGGTCTGTCCGATAACATCGGATATATCCACGATGAACCGTTCGCTTTCGTGGTAAAATTTAAATAATAGTCTGCAGATCTCCTTTGATTTCCGCACTGATTAAAACATCGTCAACGAATTATACCCTACGGATAAGAGTTGTGATTTAACCTGTATCTACCCTCTTCAGTGAAGTAACTTCACTAAAAAGGGTAGCTATCTGCTTAATTATTTCCTACTGAACGAGATACATTCATCATACTTACATTTCATCTGCCCAGAGATGACTGCAAACTTCGATAATTCGCTAGAATTACTTCTACTTCATAAATGGCATACAATTTTAAATCGGATCAGACCTTGTAACTATGCAATCTGGTATTATTTATATACTAAGTGACATAGAAAAAGGAACACCTAGTATATGACTTCTAATTTCAATAATTTTTTGTGTATAAATTCTTTACAACTCGTGAAAGAAATGATGAATATTTCAGCCTTATCAGACCAGGGATTTTTTGCATGCATTATTTTTTTATCAAACATTTCAAGTTTCATATACATAAATTTAGTCCCATTTAACTTTGTTTAGTGACTTGTTTTGCTTTAGTTAAATTCTTAGTGAAACGTTATTATGCCTCCTATAAGAAGACGTGCCAATTTTACTCAGCTTAGTGAATTTGATAGAGGTCGGATAGTTGGTATGAGAGAGGCTGGATTGGCCGTTCGAGAAATTGCCAGAAGGTTGAACAGGAGCAGCCATACAATAACAAGATGTTGTCATGCGTGGTTCGTAGAAGGGCGCCAAAGGCGAGCTAGGGGGACAGGACGTCGTAGAAGGACCACAGAGCGTCAAGATCGCTTTCTCCGTCTCTTGGCATTAAGAGACCGTTTCGCAACCACAAGATCCATAGCTAACCAGTGGTTTCAAGACAAAGGAAGGCTAATCCATATGCGAACAGTCTATCGCAGAATAAGGTCCTTTGGACTTTTTTCTTTTAGACCACACTTAGCCCTACCTTTGACGGCAGATCATCGTCGGCAACGCCTACAATGGTGTAGAGATCGGCTACATTGGGATGTTCGTTGGAATTCCGTCGTTTTTAGTGACGAATCCCGATTTTACTTGGGTGGTCATGATGGTAGGGCAAGGGTTAGAAACGTCGTGGAGAAAGGCGCTATCCTGAATTTTTTGTAGAGAAGCACGTACACCGCACTGTGGGCGTTATGGTTTGGGGTGCCATTTCTTATGGAAGCAGGTCACCTCTAGTCTTCGTCAGAGGCAATATGACAGCTCGGCGCTATATCGAGGAAATCGTAGATCCCTATTTACTACCATATCTAAGAAATCTTGATGCTCCTATTTTCCAACAAGATAATGCACGTCCACATGTTGCTAGGGTTACTTTACAACATTTCCAAGAGTCTCATGTTAATTTGTTGCCATGGCCCCCAAGATCTCCGACCTATCACCTATTGAGCATATATGGGATATGATGGGTCGAAGATTGACTTCATTGGCAGCCCATCCACAGACCATGGAGGCACTACGACGTGAGGTTCAGCTAGCATGGGATGAGTTGCCTCAGGACGGAATCGATCATTTGATAACATCAATGCCCAGGCGCCTGAATGAATACGTACAACATCGGGGTGCCTCCACACATTATTAGCTATAGTAACCAAACTCCTGTGTATTTCCATCTGATTTTTTCATCACTTGTATAAATTAGCAAATAGAATAAAATTATAAAAGAAAATGTAAATTGGATCATTATTTCTGGGTGTTCCTTTTTCTATGTCACTTAGTATATTTAATTTCCCTTTATTTATATTTATTTTCCCGACCTTAAAACGAGCAAATAAGGCATTGTAAGCCTTATTTGAGACAAAATTGACAAGATATATAACTTTAACAGTTAATTAATCTTTAAGGGTAAACATTATTTCCGAAATATATAAGAAGGCTCTAGTTTGGTCATGCCTGATCAGGAAAGCGTAGACCCATTTTTTTGTTACATTTCACATTTGGATCGAGTTCAGAAACTCCGCACAAATTTGTAAAACAATTTAAAATTCAAATCATCTGATGATGCTAACATGGTTAGTGAAACGCGCGTCGAGTTCAAAAAGTCTGTTTCGGTATTGTGGATAATGCATTTTGACGTATGTTCCAAACCCCAATTTAGTTATGTACTTGTACTTTATATTGCGACCTAGCTAGTGTTCTTTCCATCTGACTTAATGGCAGATTTAACAGATTATTTAAAAATAATAATTATTTTAATTTTTTTTCAA
>JAEQML010068126.1:0-18510 GCA_016904865.1 Pissodes strobi | reverse complement strand
GCGACTTGACATTTGGCATAGATGTAGAGGTCCACAAGCCCTCGAAACCTATTGATTTTGGCTACGATCGGTTAATATACAGGGTGTGAAAATAGGAAAAGTTAACTTTTTTGACATTTACAGTTCGTAATTTTGAAGATAGCTACTTGACATTTCGCATAGAAGTAGAGGTCCACAAGCCCTCGAAGCCTATTGATATTGGTTACGATCGGTTAATATACAGGGTGAGAAAACAGGACAAGTTACCGTTTTTTGGCATTTACATGTCGCAATTTTGAAGATAGCGACTTGAAATTTGGCATAGAGGTAGAGGTCCACAAACCCTCGAAGCCTATTGATTTTGGTTACGATCTGTTAATATACAGGGTGTGAAAACAGGACAAATTACCGTTTTTTGGCATTTTTGTCCGTGTAATCAAGGATCAACTCCTTTTTTCCGATGCCAATTTGTAAGTAGAGGTGAAAGTATGTCAGCATTTTTTGTTGGCAACATGGTTACCATAGCAACCAATTAATAATATGTATATCACTAATAAAAGATATAGTATGGTACTTAGGATTGTTTATGAAGCTTAATTTGATACTAAAAAATTGGTTGCTATGGTAACCAAAAAAAGTAAAAAATCGTCATAATTCGTCAATCGTACGACTTAGAGATTTGATATTTGGTATTTGTGTAAATATTAAAAAAAAAATACGATTGACGTTGACAAGTCGGTAACCATGGCAACCAATTAATAATATGTATATCACTAATAAAAGATATAGTATGGTACTTAGGATTGTTTATGAAGCATAATTTCATACTAAAAAATTGGTTGCTATGGTAACCAAAAAAAAAAGCAAAAAATCGTACGACTTAGAGATTTGATATTTGGTATTTAGGTAAAGATATAAAAAAAATTACGATTGACGTTGACAAGTCGGTTACCATGGCAACCAATTAATAATATGTATATCACTAATAAAACATTAAGTATGGTACTTAGGATTGTTTGTGAAGCCTAATATGATACTAAAAAATTGGTTGCTATGGTAACCAAAAAAAGTAAACAAATCGTCTTAATTCGTCAGTCGTACGACTTAGAGATTTGATATTTGGTATTTAGGTAAAGAATAAAAAAAATAACGATTGACGTTGACAAGTCGGTTACCATGGCAACCAATTAACAATATGTATATCACTAATAAAAGATATAGTATGGTACTTAGGATTGTTTATGAAGCCTTATTTGATACTAAAAAATTGGTTGCTATGGTAACCAAAAAAGTAAAAAATCGTCATAATAGGTCAATCGTACGAGTTAGAGATTTGATATTTGGTATTTAGGTAAAGAAAAAAAAATTAACGATTGACGTTGACAAGTCGGTTACCATGGCAACCAATTAGAAAATTATCACGGTAAAATTAGACTAGCGATTGGTAAATCTAATTATAAGGGCTTTCTAATTATAGGCCACGGTACAGATAGGAGCGTGGCAATAATGTGTGACCAAAGGACACACAAACGAGGGCCGAAGGGCCTCGCGCGTGCCGCAGGCACGAGTGGCCACGCCACTTGTTACTTTGGTGGCTTATACTTGTTTCTTTACTTTGCTTACTTTTACTTAAATAAATTATTTTAATATTTAAGTACCTTTCAATGACACTTTTGATCAACAAAATTCTGTGACTGTCAAATACAGACTGCTCGAAACTATGTGTAACTAAATTAGAAAAGGTATTTGAAAATACAAAATCCTTAAAAATAGAATTAAATAGGTTATCAAAAGAGATGCCCCCAAGACCCAAAATAGCAATTTCGGGTTTCAAAAATTTTTCGCATTTCAAACTAATATTTAAAATATCTTTGGATGGAACATGCAGCCCTTTTTTGTTTTTAATATCTATGAAAGAATATAGAAAGCAGTCTTTGGTATCGCTGCTTAAATATTTTACACACTTTTCGCATACAATTTTGTTTTTTAAATAATGCACAATATATGCTGCCATATAAGTAATTATATTTTGCATATGGTGACATTGGATCGGGCAAATAATCATGATCATTTTCAATTATTTTGGGATAATAATTATGAGTATGAAGGTTGACACCATAGTCAGAATGTTCTGTAAAAGTTATATTTATATTATGAACAGGGCTAATTTTCAATATGCTTAAGTTTTCCAATGGTACACAATTTCCTCGGAAGCTCTCACCAACTTCAACATGAACAAGCATCTTCTTATATGCCGATTGAAATCACTTTTTAGTAGCAAGGAACCATTAACATGGGTTTTCAAATTACTTAAGTATATATGTATCAGCTAAATCTAAAAAGTCGTTAATAACATGAAAGTTGGTTTTTGATAAAGGTTTCTTAAAACTGTATTGTAATAGGTTTCTAGAATTTGAAACATCAAACAAATTTTTCATTAACCTAGTGAATTCCACTGTTGCTTCCACATCTGTAAAATCTTCTAGGCCTAACTTGTCTTTGCAAAATTGTAAGGCTACCGCCAAACTCTCACTAAAAAGCTGTGTTGCAAATCGGTCTTTAATTTTTTCTTTCTTAAATTCTATATGTTGAGTTCTTAATTTATTAGCCAGATGAAAAGACTCTTTTTGTTGCAAATTATGCAGTTGTTGATAATACCTCCACTCAATTAACTTATTGTCTTTATTAAGACATGAGTACGGATGCCTAAAGCTGGTCTTTAAAGCAGCTGGATTTAATTGACAACCCAGTCGCTTTGCCATTGTTAAATTCGTAGGAGCTCCATCAAAAATTAAACTAATAACATGAACTCCAGCTTCATGACATTTTCTCAGACCTTCAAAAACCAAGCCATTTTTCTGATCAGCATTTATGCCAGCAACTAAAAAATATCCTATGGGAATTTTCCAGTTTCCATTGACACAATTTAAAAGAAACACCAAGGCATCTTTGGCAATAGTGGTCTCTTTAGACCCAGTGCCCATATATACATAACCATGTTTTTTTTTTGGCTTGTTACCATTCCTCATGTTGTCGGATTGCCATCTCATCCATTATAAGCGAACATATCACCTTGTTGGGAAAAGAAGCCGTTTTCAACCTTAGTGCCTCAAACGCCTCTTTAGTAAACCCGGGTAGTCCATTGACGCTTTGATACCACCTACTAAGGGTTCTAGTGTGAGGCAGACAGGTATTAAATGTCCTGCGAACATACTTATATGCAGCTGGGGAGTAATAGTGTAATGTCAGAGCAAAAACCTTAAGATCCTCTGAATATTTGTTTGGTAGGGACTTTTTCAAAGTTTTTTTAGATTGCGAAGGTACAGTTCCTGAGGTCCTCCAAGTCTTGAAATCAAGTTTAAATTCTCTTCCTCCATAGTTTTTTTTGTCTCAAATCATTAAAAATGGTTTTCATATTTGAAATGCGTTTATCTCTATGAGCCAACTTTCTTCTTAATAAAACTAGTTTTCGCTTCCTCCGAGCACTTACTATTTCTATATGTTGAAGTTTCTTTAACAACTTTTTCTTTCTCGGTGTAATCTCAGAGCAATCATAATTTGCAAAAGAAGGCCTTGTTAACGGTGACGGTGTATACACTGGTCTTGTACTATCATCGCTATGATAATCTTCTTCGGTATTGGAATGAATACACACATCAGAGGCTAAAGATGTTCCTTGGGATGTGCTAGCTGATGGTTCGCCACTAACCTTTGCTGGCTTTATCAATACATGGGACAAAATTCTTATTTTGGAAGGTATTGGGCATTCTTCCTATAACAAAAACCGCTGCCGATTAAACAGTTATAATGCCCCATAAACAAAATCCCCGGATTCGGATAGTCTATCGCCTTACCGACTAGACCACCTGAAACAACGATAACTGACTGCTATTTCTAGTATTGCTTTTTTATATAGGTCAACAGTGATTTCTATGATATTTTAAGAATATTAATTTATATTGTAAAGACAATATTTCTCCAAATTAATTGGGCAATAAAATTTATATGAAAAATGTTCTTTTTAATAATTTCGTCAAAAAATTATAATTTTATGATTTTTTAAAAAATTTTGTTGCGCCAAAAATCAAACATCCGTTTAACGGATTTGGCTCATCTTCCAACTTGATCTATACCTATATGGTAGACAGCCATTTATGTTTAAAATTTGAGATCAGTGGTTCAAAAGATTTCGAGGAAACAGACACACATACGGGTCTTAAAACGAGTAAAAACGTAAAAAAAATTTTTCGATTTTTGGGACGAACACTAAGCTTCCCATTTTATATTAGATTTATGGGAAAGCAAAAGAAACCAAATATTAATATTTATATACTACAATAACAAGTAGATCGTTAGATCGGCAATTTAAAAAAAAAATAAAGAAAATATCAACCTATGATGTCGCCGAGAGAAGATGTTGTTACCTCTTACCTCTTATACTATTTCAAAATAAGTGTCAACAGTAATATGCCGATAGCGGAGATTTCTTATCGAAAAGACCGTCGATTTGAAACGAACAAAATATTTTCAATCTGAAAAGACCCCGAGGTCTTTTCTTTGATTGTAATAGAAAATTTGTCGAATAGACATTATTTTGAAAATTGCATTTTTGAGTTTTACATCGATGGGATTCGATAAGGCGGTGACGCTAGAGGTATATTTTATTGGACAATTTCAAGAACTATTTGTTTAGAGAAAGTGTATTTTTTATTTGGAATTTATTTGGTAACAAGGGAAGTTAACAGCGATTTTAATACATGAAAAAGGCTAAATCATTAAATAACAATAATATGTAGGTTTTAAATAAATAAAAAAAACTCTGTTCTTTAAACACTTACTATAGTTAAAAATTTAATAACTGTGTTAGCAAAAAATGTTAAAATTACTCAAATAGTAAAAATAAATTGCCTATGATGTCAATTTAGAACAGGTAACTCATGTATATTTGAAAAAAAAACAGTGTTCTTAATGCACGCCAAAAAATTACTTTAAGTACGACTCTGTTTCTTGTTCATACTGACCTATTAAACGTTATTCCCGTAGATTTCTTCTTGTCTACACCGTCTCTGCTACCGCAACTGCGCATAGCACAAGACACCATAATGATTTACTTAAAACTAACACAAATATCACAAAAATCTTTTAAAAAACA
The DNA here is from genome assembly GCA_016904865.1 of Pissodes strobi. Lineage (NCBI taxonomy): Eukaryota > Metazoa > Arthropoda > Insecta > Coleoptera > Curculionidae > Pissodes > Pissodes strobi. Next base: position 13,379 of record JAEQML010068126.1, on the reverse strand, counting down.
CAATTTAAGCGGATAAAAACCTCACTCTCGATGCGATGACAGAAGTGTAGTAACAATATGGCGGCAGTGAACATACCACGGTCACGTAATGTCGCCTCCTTTGTATTTTATCAAGCAAGACACAGGTATTTATCTAATATTCATCAAGCGTTGCTATGGAAATGTGTTTGTATGCCTTGTAATTGCAGCTAATTTTGAAGTATTTGTGACAAGTAAGGTCAGAATAAATAAAATAATTTTACTTAAAATTAGACTATTGACGCATAAATGTACTAGATTAATCTTGTAGACTGCATCGCTGTATAATTTTAACCCAATTTATTATACTGTATGCTTATTCTGTGACTAAATGACTGCAAATTTAGCACTTAAAATTAGGGACCGGGAAAACTTTTCCCGCTCCCTAATTAGGGAGCGGCAAAATTTTTTCCGTGCGGGCGCACCGAAAAGACTTGCTTTCTTTGCTCTACAGACAGAGACGTCGAAAATGATAGTTTTCAGAGAGGTATTATGAAAATTATCCTTCGCATCTCCGCCATCCCTCATTACACTTTCTAGTATACAACTCTTTCCCAATCGGTACAATTTTTAAAGAAGTTATCTAAAAACATGGTGATTCAGCCGACGCTGGCTAGCCGCTCGAGCTCATTGCCTTGATGCGTCATCACAATTTTGCACCGGTCGGTGACAAGCAAGAATCCGTAAATCGGTTCTTTCTTTTGGTTTTAAGAAGAAAAATGCCTAGAAATCATATTTCTAGTATAGTGAAGTGTTAGTGATACGTCTTGCTCGCAAAGGAGGCGAAAAAAGGGGTCAATATTCATCGGAAGAAGCGAATCAGGGGGTGAGTCCATATAAGATTATATGCCAAAATTTCAAATATACATAAATACCTGGTTATTTTAAATATATAAAAACAGAATCTCTCGTATAAAAGCAAACTAAATGTGTATAATACTAAACTGAGTATTATGAATAAATATGACACTTGTAACCCTTATTTTTTTACTTAATAAAATTGAAATGGAAAATACTCTCAAACTTCTAAAACTAACTATACTTATTAGAATAAAATAGAGTGCGAACGAGTTACAGTCAAAAATGCGAATGAAGCAGTAAACAAAAATTAAATGTGCTCACTGCAATTTGAATTATACTAACAAACTGTTATTTATATACGAGGGCATGACACAACATTGTTCCATTTATTTGTCGTCTGTGCACAATTACACAGAATCAAACAATATATTCGGAATTGAAATATATTATATCGAAATGAATATAAGTAATAAGCAACAGTTAACGATACGAGCTATTCGAATCGTTCTCTAGTAATCTCATCTAATCGTGCATCCTACCAAAGAAATACTATTCAATCACAAAAAGTGTTTACATAACACAATCAAAAGGAGGAAACATATACAGGTCGGCCTGCACATTTATTAATGTTTTACATAGAATAAAACGTTTATACCATATAGAGGAATATAAAAAATAGAAACAAAGGGTTATAATGCCTTCGTATCATTCGTTTTTCGATATTTGATCCCCGTATGGGGCACATGTGGGACTATGAACTACAATTCGATTCGATGCAAATATTGCAAAACAAAAACAAAGTTATATTTGATTATAATCCACTGACTTATACTGCAGATCTATATGAAAATTTAAGAGTATGGCAATTACATAAGGTATTGAAATTTGAATAGAATAAACTTATTTACAGCATAATAAATAAAACTCAAAATTAAAATATTATCATAATATTTTCAAAGGATATTCATAGCCACAATACTAGAGAGTTTATAGGAAATCATACTGTTATTATTACTAAAATGCAATTATCCTCAATACCAGTGTTCAAAAACACTGTCTAGAGGAATAAGGACTATGTATATTGTAATTATTGCTATTACTGTATTAACAAATACTTTCTAAAAAAAAAAAAAAAACAAAAATTAAAAATTTTGAGTAAGTCGAAGAGTGCCCTTTTCTCACGAAATTAACCTCTAAAAACTAGCCACAAAGGCAAGCTGACGCATAATTTACGAGTGACTAAATCCCAAGTTGGGTATTATTATAGCTTTGCATGGCCCTCCGTTGGCTTTGTTCGCAACGGAGGTTCAATCAACAAAAACTAAAAGTGCTAACCAAAACTAACCCAAAATTAAGGGAAAAGGCGGAATGTTATCGTTCGGCTTTGTCGAAGCAATGTTATACCGGAACGCATTATTTTTAAACAATTCATGTTGACATGAGCCGTCCGGTGAGGGAAAAAAATGAAGTAAACATTACTTGCAGGAGATGTTAATAAATAATAAAAATACCTATTTACAAATTCCCATTTGCAGATGCGAAGGGCCCCCAGCAGCCTCCACCCCAGTAGGTATAATATGTAAAAGTAGTTAGAGGCGCACTATATCCCTACATTTGCCGATGTAAAGGATATATGTGCTGACAAAAATAAAACGGTATAGTGCTATGTATTTGCAGATACAAAAACAAATAACCACCATACTATTAACCATATAACTACCCCATTCACAGACTTACCCTAACAGAAAAAAATCCACGATATATGTGTTTAAGATTCTTTAATAAGTTACCAGGTCACATAAAATGTATCAACACTTTACAACGTTTTAAAATTGCTGTAAAAAAAATGTTAGTGGACATGGGACCTTATTCTACACAGGCCTATTTAGAGTAATTTTCGTTAGTAATATGCATACATATATATTAAATTATTATACCGCGTATTTGATCATTATTTTGTTTTTTTTTTGTTGTTATTTATAGTCCCATAAGACTACGAGACAAGTATGAATATTTTTTGTTTGACGCCGTTGCTTTTTGTGTATGATATACCCTTGTATTTTGTACATAATGAGAAATAAAGATTTTTTTTTTATTATTATTATTGCAACCCTCTTACATAAAATCATTGCATTGGAGGTAGCTATTCAAAACAGAAATTACAGTATTTGCAGATACTGTAAATATGCTAAAAAATCGTTGCATTTGCAGATGCAGTCGAAAGCATAACCAGGGTTAAGCAGCAAGCAAAAAGGTGAATATTCGTTGTATTAGCAGATACAATCGATCGTACCCACTGTCTGCAATTGCAGTTGCAGATAGTGAACATATTTATGAACCTATTTTTCTGTTCCAAAACAGAAATTGCAGCATTTGCAGATGCTGTAAATAGGCTAATAGATCGTTGCATTTGCAGATGCAATCGATATCATAAGTAGCAAACTCTTCGACCAGGGCTTCTGTTAGTTGTTGAAGTGTCTGAGGTGGATTTGGGCGGCGTCGAATACGTCTGTCCAATATATCCCATAAGTGTTCAATTGGATTAAGGTCGGGGCTCAACGCTGGCCAATCCATTGTACGAACATTGTGTTCATTAAGAAAATTTTTAGTAATCGCAGCAGTATGAGGCCTTGCATTATCCTGCATGAAGAGGAAATCAGGGCCTATACCATATGCTGCAGGAATGATGTTATCTGACAGAATGATATCAATATACCTTTCAGCTGTAAGATTTTCTGGTATCACTACAAGATCTGTTTTTTCTTCCAAACTTATTCCACCCCAGACCATTACCGAACCATCTCCAAATCTGGATACTTCCTGCACAGTAGCAGTGGAGTAGCGTTCATTGGGACGTCTATACACACGTACCCGGCCATCACAACGGGTTAGACGAAATCTTGATTCGTCTGTGAAAAGTACAGGTCTCCAGTGTCGAAGTTGCCATCCCAAATGATCACGGGCAAAGTTTAATCGCATAGTTTTATGACGTCGCGTTAAAACAGGTTTTCGTACCGGTCTTCCTGGCTTTAAATCTGCTTCTCGTAACCTATTTCTAACTGTCTGGTCTGAAATGGTTACCTGATGAGCCGTCCTAAGTTCATTTTGAAGGTCTTTTGCTGTGGATGTTCGTCTACGCAAAGAAGATAGTGCTAAATATCGGTCCTGGATGCGTGTGGTTTTTCGTTTTCGTCCTTGTCCGGCTCTTCTTTTATATCGCCCAGTCTCCCTATAGCGATCATACACACGCTTGATGACCGACGGGCTGCGATTTAAATTTCTTGCAACTTGTCGAATTTTAACACCACTTTCAATTAAAGCTATGGCACAAGCGACTTCTATCTCACTAAGGTCTCTCATTTTGACAAATAATGAATTCAACAACAATAAACTGTCATACCGTTGCCCATTGAAGTTGTCTAAGCCTGCTGCAATATAAAATCTAAATACGAATATTTTCCTGATCACTTTATTTTTTGTACTTGTTCTGGAATCTTAAACTTTTCAGAGATAATTAGCATAAACCCGTTTCTTTTCTATCAAATCACTAATACAAAAATGTACATCAATTACGAAAACATTATTTTCACGCGTATGTAGCAACGATCTAAAAAGTTACAGGGTTACCAAAAAGTGTTCCCCTAATTTTTTTGAGCAGTGTATATTTGTTGGCGCTTAGGAAAACAGAAATTCTCCTATTTATTGTAAGTATTTCCGTATTGTTAATCTTACCTTAGAAATAAATGATTAGTTGAATGTTACATTATTCGATTTATTATGAAAAAACTTGTGTCTTTTAGAATACGTATATTTCATCCTTAGATTATTACCACTTTAAAAGTTACAGGGGTACGAAGAAGTGTTCCCCTAATATTTTTGAGCAGTGTATAATAAAACCGTAAACTTATTCTTGAGCTCCTAAACATTCATCCTACTCAAATAAAAGACGAAGCGGTTATAAAAAGGTTTCTCAATGGAACATTTAATATAAGACCCCCAAAATCAAAATACTCAATTACTTGGGATTCCTACCCAGTTCTACAGCGCTTAAAGAGCATGTACCCTCACGAATTCTTAAATCTACAAATGTAACTTTAAAGCTAGTAACACTCTTAATACTAATAACGGCACACAAATCACGGACAACCCGGAAGTAAAAATAGAAAATTTTAAATATGAATACATAATTGAAATCAGATTCCCGGATAAAATAAGAGCAAGTGGCTTAAACAGGCTTCAACCTAGTTTGATATTACCTTATTTTATTAATCAACCTGAACTATGTATAGCCACACTATTAGAGACTTACATAGAACGCACAAAAGGAAAAAAGGGTGCTACCAGTCAATAAAAGGTGAATAGTTCGTTGTATTAGCAGATACAATCGATCGTACCCTCCACTGTCTGCAATTGCAGTTGCAGCTAGTGAACATACCTATTTTTTTTGTTCAAAAACAGAAGTTACGGCTTTCACAGATACTGTAAATATGCTAATAGATCGTTGCATTTGCAGATGCAATCGATACCACAAGTCAAAACCAAACAAAATGTAATACTCACTCACAAAAAGCCCTATCACCCAGACAGCAGTCAAACCATTAGCTGATGGGTCAAGTTAATATTAAAAGCCAGCAGTATAAACACGGAAATCTTTGGGGCACGCAGCACGCGGCAACTTCGGCAGCTCAAATCAAACGTATTCTCGAAATTCTATAAAAAACTTGGCGTGGGTAATCCCACTGGATTGGCATCTTGTTTATTGAACCATAAATTCTAAGGAATCATATAAATATTAAGCTACAATTATAACTTACTTACCAACTTGTTATCATATTACATAAGAATATTGGTATAGTATTAAAAATAAGTTAAAGCTCAATATCAGTTAAGCGTTAAACATGATATATGTACCTTCATGATGTGTGTTATTAAATCTAATGGTTATAAATTTGAATTTTAGTTTATAAAAAGGGCCTTACAAATCTAGGACTACAGAAAACTGGCAATTTTCAGTTAATATAGATTACATCGCAAATACTTTAAACATCTACAAAGTGTAATGAGGGATGGCGGAGATGCGAAGGATAATTACAAGATCAATCGACTTACCTGTAAGGAAGATCGATCGGAATTATCCGAGCATCTCCGCCATCCCTCATTACAAACCCACCCAGTCTTTACCTTCTCCCTATCACCCCAAATGCAATGTAATCAAAAATCTCACGAACCAAAATTGTAATGACGCATCAAGGCGATGAGCTCGAGCGGCTAGCCAGGGTCGGCTGAATCACCATGTTTTTAGATAACTTCTTTAAAAATTGTACCGATTGGGAAAAAGTTGTATACTACAAAGTCTTCCTTACAGGTAAGTCAATTGATCTTGTAAATATTAATGTAAACAAATAAATTGACCATAAATTTGGTCGACGTGTGATGACTCATCCTTGCCTAAAACCGCCTGCTTCCTGGCCTTGTCGTATAGGTGGCCGTGAATGAACACCCGTAGCGAGCGGAAGGCCATGCGTGAAGTGAAATAATCAACGTTTCATCATGCGTGAAGCTTCACAATCGAAATCCATTCTGGTGCTACCTAGACGCTTGTTGATTTTAACCTCTGAAGAGTTGAAAATGAACGTTCCGGTGAGACAGTCGTGACTGGTAGCGTCACCAATACTTTTAACAAAAAAAAAACACACACACTTGGGAATAGTTTGGTCTTTGTTTATATAGGGAAATAGTTATTCAACCTCGAACTGAAAAAAGGCCTCATCGCTAGATGGCGTCCGGCCTGAAATGTGCCCATTCTTGAATTTCAACAAATTACTACGCCTCCTACGAGAGACGTTGCAAGGAGGGAGTTCCTACATTTCTATTGGTGCATTCCCAAGAGCTGTTACCTGGCGGTGCGGAGTGGAGCCACGTGGACGAGTGTTCCTAATAATTCCGAATATCTCATCGTTTATTTTTATATTTTCCGCCATTGTTCAAGTTGAAGAAGCTTTACTTTGTAAAATGTTTGTGTTTGGGTTGTAATGATTAATTTTGGACTGAGTAAATTGCGATTATCTATCTACGTTTTTTTTCTAGGTAAGTACAAAAGTACCCACTTCCTTTGTTTTGTTTTGTCGGAAATCAGAGTATTGCAATAGTAGTTTCGAAGTTTAATAAACAGAACAGGTTTAATTAAATACGATGAACATTTTTATAACAATCACATATATGTATAAGGGATAGGGCAAATCTTTACATCTACTTTTTTATATCCATCAGTATGCTTTCTCATAACATTAACGTTTATTTTGTACGTAAGTACATATACACAGATGTTGCACGTCTGTTTCTATGAACAGTTTTGAATAGTTAATTAATTGATTGATAGGCATGTATAAGGAAGGATGACAAATGTATGGAATGAATATTGAATTTAATTAATTAGTGCAGGCTCCAATGGGTTCCTCGTTTGCAAAATCTGCAGACCGCAATCTGTTTTGTGATTTGTGTATCTGAGACCTTTGTCTGTATAAAAAAGCATGTTGCCGCGCCCGCGCATGGTGCGATTGCAGTTTCGCCCCTCCCCCCCCACTATTTTACCTCCGGCATAAACTACAAAAGTTAGGTTGCCGAGGAATGTGGTTTCGCAGAAAAACTAATTCATAACATCTGACGACTGATTTGGGTTCTTAAGACAGTACCTTATCATCGGAAACAAAGTCCCCAAAAATCCCCGCATTGGAAAATTTACAAGAGCCAATGGAGATATTACAATTTTAATGTAATCTACTAGAAAGTGAAATTGGCGTTCGCGGCTCCAAGGGGTCATCTGATCATGGTTCAAACGTATTTTTTTTAAGAAAAAGTAATTTTTCAACCAGGAAATGATAATTTTTCCCAATCGGGAAAAATTCTCCGGAAATGGCTAAAAACCTGAGCGAAATGGGCTTATCTGATCACTTTTCACGCTGACGCGCATCTTGTGTCCGTGTGCCTGTGAAGGCACGTGTACTGGCCTTTGCGCGAAGGTGCGCGTGCGGTTTTAAAAGAAATGAAAATGGGATAATTGGGTTGTTTAAAGAGAAATAAGGGCACATCAGCCCTTGAAAATATTTAATCAGTATAAATATTCATATTAAATATAGCAGTACCACTTAATATTTAAAAGATATGTGGACATACATTTTCCTGAAACAGTAGTATGAAAGCATGTATGTACAGTTAGATCAGTTTCACAAATAATTATGAAATAAAAAAAAATAAATTACTCTAAATGCCATCTGGGTCGTCGGGGTCTTCTTCATTATGAAGCAATTCTGAATTAACGCTCTCCACTACTGTGTTCAATCCCCTCCGATCGGCATCCACATAAATTCCTACATCTGGACTTCCACCCACACCTAATTAAGCTTAAGAGACTCAGGGCAAGCGCACAAGCCGCGCTGGGTTGTCCAGTTTTCTCCAACCGTACTTCGTTGCGTCCAGCTTTGTTCCTGTCCCAGCCATTCTTGAACTTAAAAAATATCAACCTAATTAATATTTTACTAATGCAGAATGCTTTACCCTTTTATTTTTCTTCAAATTACCTGCAGGTGCACGCGCAATGAATGTTGTCGAGTAGCTGCAAAGGGCAAAGTTTTCAGCTGCAAGTCAGCATCTAGCTTTTGCGTGGCGGCTACACTTGTTGTGTAGCGAAGGTCATCTAGGGTGGCATATTTCGCTCCTCTGTATAAAGCAAGAAGCAATTTCTTACCGCAGGAGACGATCCTCTCCAAATCTGCTCCGGGCTTATTAAAAACTCCAACTTCGTTGCCCTGGAGAATTTTCAATGTTGATGCCTTTCCTTTTCCAAAAACTGCTGGCATTGTATCACAACCGGAAAAGGCGTGAGCAAAAAGATTGGCTGACTTCACATTGTCAAGGTGCTCCTGTATCAATTCGATGTTCTGTGCCTCTTCCACAGGTCCCTTTATCGAAAAATCACAACTTCTGGGTAGGTTTTCTGCGCTGGACAAGCATGGCAAGAATATCCGTGTCTGTTGCAGCTATAGCAAAGGTCGGGCTATTATACTGGTCAAGGTATCTGCATCCCCGGGGTCCTGTAGCACCCTTATCCCTCTCTATTCGAGTGCAGGCTTCAGAAGGCGGGTCCAGTTTGTTTTATTCTGACCGTTTCCCCGTAGTTCTTCGCTGTTGTTCTGATGACTTGGTTGACAACGCAACGAAGTGTTACTGGAGAAAACTGGACTACGCAGTGCGATTTGTGCCACACTGCCCTGACCTGCTCGCTGCCCCGCCGAGTCTATTGAACCTAATTAGGGGTGCGTACAAATCCGGATGAGGAGATGCGTGTGGTTGTTGCAGCCGGTCCGCAGGAATGTTGTGCCGGGAATGATGTCATCACTGGCAGAATTGCCTCATAATGAAGAAGACCCCGATGACCCCAGATGGCAACTAGAGTAATTTCATTTTAAATTTTTTTATTTCATAATTATCTTTGAAAGTTTCAAGTCATTGTATTTCTAGCCATATTTATAGACTGATTTAACCGTACATAGTAATGCTTTTATACTACTGTTTCAGTAAAATGCAAGTCCACATATAATATATTTTAAGTATTAACTGGTACTGTTATATTTAATATGAATATAGGTATATAAAAATTTAATATTTTCAAGGGCTGATGTGCCCGTATTTCTCATTAAACAACTCTTTTATCCCATTTTCATCTCCTTTAAAACCCCATGCGCGCTCTCGCGCAAACGCCACGGCACGCGCCTTCACACGCACACATACTCACACACTCACAACACACGCACGCACTCACAAGATGCGCGTCAGCTTGAAAATTGTCCAGATAAGCCTATTTTGTCCCGTTTTTATTAAGCCACTTCGGGTGAATTCTTTTCCTGATTGGAAAAAATTGTCATTTTCGGATTGAAAAAAAAAAAATTTTTTTCAAAAAAATATATTTGAATGATGACCAGATGACCCCTTGGTGCCGTGAACGCTAATTTCACTTTCTAGTAGTATAAATTAAAATTGAAATATTTCCATTGGCTCAAAATTTGTAAGAAAGTAAAACACTGTTTTTAAAATTAACTATAATTTTTTTTTCTATGATTTTTTAATTAAAATAAACGTATTGTACCTAGTGACTTGTGGTGTGTTATATTTATAACCGAAAAAAGTATACATACAGCCTTAAACATTCGTTTTTAATAGTCCTATGATTATGATCAATACTTTTTCGAAGTATGCTAACAATGTTAACAGCAATGGAGAAGGGGAAGGGGGAGAGAGAACGTACCACAACACTCACTGGCAACATCACTCATATCGAGGTATAAGATCAGTACAGCACATATCAGAAGTCAGAATGCGATCTGCATATTTTGCATACGGAACTCCACTGGGAGCCCGGTCTAAATAGCATATTATGATATAAGTGTATAAGAGCACTTTTAAAGCACGCGCGTTTAGATTTCTTTAAATTTACTTTTTTGGGTTGTTCCACATTTGTATTTTTTTAATTGTTTCAGTTTTTGACAAACAAATTCTTTACAAACTAAGTCAAAATTACATTAGATTTTAATTTGTTTCAGATAAAGTCTATTTTGAGAGCATCAATTTGTAAAGGAACATCCCCTGGGCGAGAAAGCTTTCTTTGATCGCTGTGCCTACAAAGTATGTCTTCGTCATCGGTGCCAAATATTTTCCCATTAAATGTGGTTCAAGAAATCTGAGCAGTTAAATTTTTAAAGTACACAAAAAGCCTTCACCTGATCAATACATCCCTTACAATAGGAAGAGTTCCAAAGGAAATTAGGACCAGTAGTGTTATTGTGCCTATCCCGAAAGTGCCTAGACCAAATAAACCAGAAGAATATATTGACCCATTAATTTATTATCTGTAATAGACAAAATTCTGGAAATTGTGGTATGCACAACTGCGACAGTTTCTAGAGGTAAACAAATTGTTATTTAAAGGACAGTCGGGTTTTTGGGAAAAACATTCGTGCGAGTCAGCATTACAGTATGTGTGTTCGTAGTGGTGTTCATATGTTCATGATGGAAATGTTGTCCTGAGCATTTTCATTGACCTTCAGCGTGCGTTTGAGACCATCAATAGGAGAAGACTTATCCACAAACTACAGGCCTACGGAATTACAAACAGTGCACTTATCACCTGGAGGATCGCTCCCATGTGACTAGAGTGAATAATGTGCCCTCAAATCCGTTTGATAGCGAGATAGAGGTGCCGCAGGGCAGTGTTCTGAGCCCCCTTTGGTTTGTGCTATATGTCAATGACCTAGACCGAGTTTTAAATGATATGTGTCTAAGTTTGTTTGTGGACGATGTTGATCTGTATTTGCAGGAAGGATTTTAATCAGGTAGTAGATGCTATGAAATTTGACATCCTTTATAACTCGTTGTGTGTAAATGGGCTTAGGTTAAAAAAAGACAAAGTACATGGTTTTTTGGCTCTAAGCAGAATTGTAATAGATTTCTAGAAAATAATTATTGGATTAAGATAGATATCTAATAACCTATTTGAAAATGCATCTAGTAATATTTAGGGGTAGCTTAATTTTTCTTTACATGTAGATCATATTAGAAAAAAAATTGGAAAAGATAGAATTTTTTAGGAGAATAGCTGAGATTCTTAGTCACTGGAGTCGTGTTCTTATATATAATACCATTATATATCCGCATTTCAATTACTGTTTTTCATTGTTGATATCAGGTAAAAAGGCTGATGTACAAAGACTCCAGTTGCTACGAAATAAAGCTATGCGCACTATATTGTTCTGTACACGTTATACTCCCATTAATTTGATGCTAAAGCCACTTAGATGGCTTTCAATACAGCAAAGCGTAGAGATGTCCAATGTACTATTTATTTTTAAAACAAAAAATCAATTATTGTCCGAATAAGCTGGTTTGAAGGTGATTCATGTTTATCCCACCGGGAATTCATAATAATTAATGTTTTATTAAGAACTTTAATATATAAACAATGTAAGTCATATTCAAAATGCGAATTGACATTATAATTTTTTTATTCACTATCCACTTTTATTCACGAAGTAAAAAACAACATTTTAATATTACTCCAAGAGTTATTTTTAGTTACTTAGTATTCGAAAAAGTTGTTTTCGGTTTTTTTTAACTGGAACATAAAACTTTAAATGTATATTATATAATTGTATTTTTCCAATTTACTACAATTAAGGATTTTTTCACAGTGTAAAAAAGTAATATTTTTCTAGCGAGTTTGAATTTTTTAAATCAAAAAGTAACTTTTATGGACCAATATTGTTTGGCAGGAAACATGATTTTGAATATGATTTGACAATTTTAAATACTAATAAATGAGATCTGTGAATCATCTTATATTTAAATAAAGATAAAACATTAATCGACGGATTACAATTAATTTATTAGTTGATCCTTATTAAATGGTGATGCTTTTAGGTTGTATCTATGTTAATGTAGTCCAATTACTTTTCGATATTTAAGTAATTTTTAAAAGTACTTATTTATGGCGTTGTAGTCGATCTAATCTCTTGATACATCAGTTTATCACAATAGCTATATTAGCAACTTCCGATTGAAAAACAGCAAAAATAATAAAATTATGGTTTCAAATTTCCTTAACTGGTGACTAATTGTAACTTATAATATACAAGAAAGTTATTTTAAGAACATGTATAACTTTACAAGTTTGATAGGCAATAACACAAAACTTTGATATGAAAAAATTTGGCATCTAAGATAAAATAAATGAATTATTTCAAAGGGAAATAATACAAGTGAACATAAAATGATCAGTTGAAAATAAGGGATGAATCAAACCAGAAGTTGCCCGAAACAGCACACTATATACACTTCTTAGTTCTTTAGTTTTAAGGGTTGTATAGGTTAATGTGTTTTATCAATTGAATTGTTTAATTTTCGAGTAAATATAATTTTACTCGGATGTTGTATATTTCACTATCCTAAATCTGAATTTTTTTCAAAAATTATTTACTTGATTATAGTGAATAAACTACAGTATATATTTTGAAGAGTACATTTATATTAATTTATTTTGATTGTCAATTATGTAATAATGATAATAATGGCTATAAGCGATTGAAAGTTTTGAACATTGGCTGTTGACCTGGAGCGATATTATATGTACCGATACATAAATTAGTATTAATATATGCCGAACTCATTTTAAATAAAGACTTATCCAAAGTGGTAAGAGTTTTGATTTCAGTTTTTAAACACCTTATTTCTTATCTTCCCCTCTTTTGCAAAAATAATGAAATTTAATAAAATAAAAATATTTAATTTTATTATTAATCTCCAAATAACAAGACATTTTAATCAATAATTTGATAAGTACATGTTTCTGGTGCATTAAAGCATAAAATTGCAGAAAATGTTTAATTGTCTTCTTTCTATAAAAAGAAAAAATACATAAAATAACTATACCTACCTACTATTGGAACTAAATTTAATTTTTATCTATATTTCTCTATAAACATTGTAAGTTTAAAAATTGTAATACCTTACTT
>JAEQML010068125.1:0-18511 GCA_016904865.1 Pissodes strobi | reverse complement strand
AGAATAATCAGCGATAATCAATACGGCTTTCGCAAAGAGAGATCGACAGGAGATATATTGGCCTATGTCACTCATATATGGAGTAGGGCAATTGAAAACTACGGAGAGTCTCGAGCGATTGCGTTGGATATTTCAAAGGCATTCGACAGAGTTTGGCATGACGGACTGCTCAACAAACTGCCGTCCTTGGGACTGCCCGCCTCTCTCTGCAGCTGGCTGGCCAGTTTCCTTAAGAACCGATCCCTACATGTTGCAGTCGATGGACACATCTCGGACACATTCACCATCAACGCGGGCGTGCCTCAGGGCGCAATACTTTCACCAACTCTGTTCCTCATCTATATTAATGACCTGCTGATCGAAACGAATAATCCTGTTTACAGTTTTGCAGATGACAGTACCCTTGTCTCCCACTTTAGATCAGAAAAACCCTTACCAGCGACTGAGACTCATCACCGCAGACAGGAGCAGATTACAGCAATTAATCAAGACCTGGAGAAAGTTCAAACTTGGGGCGACCGAAATTTGGTCCAGTTCAATGCAGCAAAGACCCAAGCAGCCACGTTTACCAAGAGGGCCAATACAGCGGGCCCTGACATTATTATGGCAGGGTCGACCATTCCTTCATCCTCGTCAATCGGACTGCTGGGTATCTCGGTCAACAGCAATATGTCCTGGCATGACCACGTTGCTAACATCGCAAAATCAGCCTCCCAGAAGCTTGGTGCGCTATTTCGCAACAAAAAACCCTATACACCGCAGCAGTTGCTCTTGCTCTACAAAGCGCAAATAAGACCGTGCTTAGAATATTGCTCACATATCTGGAGTGCCGCACCAAAGCACACCCTAAAGCTGCTGGATTCCATACAGAAGAGAGCAGTGCGTCTCGTCGGCGACCCGGAGTTGACCCGGAATCTAGATAGTCTGAAACACCGCAGACATGTAGCCGAGATATCTCTATACTTTCACAGCAGATGTTCCCAGGATTTGGCCCGCCTCATCCCGCCCCTGGCAGCTCCTGTCAGACAGTCGCGACAGACGGCAACAGCGCATCAGTTCATCGTACAACTGGAAACTCCTAGAACATCGCTTTACAAGAACTCCTTTGTCTGGCGCACTGCATCACTGTGAAACTCACTCCCAGAACATCTGTTTCCCACTAATTACAACTTACAAATATTCAAGAGCCGTGTCAATCAACATCTTCGCACACACACCGCTCGTCGAGCGCCATAGGGTCTCCCTTTAGTGTGTGTGCCACTGCCATAAAAAAAAAATAAAAAATATTGAATGAATATTAATTATTATTGAGATTTTATATATTATGTTGTTACTTTAGCAGTAAAATAATATATATTGTGGCAAAATAACAATAATTACAATTTAATAGCAACGGATGTACTGAAAAACTATCCCAAAATCCGTTTTTTTTGAGTTTTGATTTATTTACTTATGTTTTCGGTTAGGTAAGGGATATCGAGATGCGGTTTTCACTGACGTATAACCTGTTTTAAAATTTAAGATGGCTATTACGTCCCCTAACGGTCATTTTGGAAACCTAAAAATAATTTCCAACATTACATAATAATATTTTTAAATCCATTTATAAATTATTGCTAAACGAAATCAATATAAATATTATTAATTTATGTACAGAACATATCGAAAAATTATTAAAAATTGTAACAAAAACAATGCTTTACAAACAAATGAAATGGTAGTGTCTGAAAATTTCAGTTGCAATAGACGTGACACTAAAGATGCTCAAAATAAACCACATAGAAAAATTAGAATTTTATCAAACCAATGATTTTGTCTAAATTATTTTCATTATTATTTGCAAGCAGCGTGTGCGCTAAAATTTTGCTATTTTTAAAATCAAGAAGTCTCCTGAAAAATTAAACTGATTATTTGTTTTACTGTAAATTATAGAACAGTGAAAAAAATCGATACGTATTTTTTAATTTCCACTAAAGATGATTATTACGAGAGCTATGACTGTTTTTAGTTTTGTATATATAGATATAATCGTTGACTGATTCTCAGCCAACGATATAATAAACTAAGCATGGTGCGACGTAACAATTCATATACATGGCGACGTCATAAGCATATTTCATGGTGTTGTATCTGCCTCATTTTTCGAACTATGAAAAAAATTATTGAAAACTTATTTTTGATGGGCTATCAAAATTAGCAATAAAAATTTTAATGAAACTTCCTCATTGTGGTATTCGCTTGACCACTAATTCCGACACGTTGACAACCACTAGGTACTCGATTATTCGCCAAACAATGAAACCTTGGAATGACCTCCAGATAGAGCAGACTATTCTACGCGATTCTCGAATCGCACAGACGTCCCAGGCGACCACTGATAAATTTTAGGGATTTAGCTGGATAAAAAAGTCAAAACTGAAACATGCTTTGCCATAAAGTACTTATCCTCCAAGTCCAAATAATGCTAAGAAACCCTCAGTTACTTACGTTATGCTTAGGTAAATCAATCATCAACTTAGTTGACTATGTTTATTTATAAAATTTGGTAAATCGTTTATACATAATATTATTTTACTAGTTTAGTTTTGTATTCTTGCATTATTTTATATATACATCACATTTAACGTGATGTCTCACGTTTCACTTTATATTTTAGGTATTAACCTTCTGCTTAATATTTATTTATTCCAATAAAAATGTAAGTTGTTTTACAATGCTATCATGTTTTATTTATTTGGCACAACTTTATCTCTCCATGCTTCTCAATTTCAATTTTAACAAATTATAACTTATAAAACATTTTTGCTTTCGAGCGACGGTAAGTGAGAAATAAGTATTGTAGTCAACCAAAAATTCGGCTGCCAGCAAAAACTTAAATAAAAAATAAATTCATATAAGTACATGCCAATTTATCTTATTAGAATTATATTTAGTTTACTTACGCGGAATGTTCATTCTAATGGCATAATAATATATTAAATTATTCAGTAAAATATAACATCTTTATAAGTAAATATCGTTAAAATCCTTGGTCTTATCATAATTTTATCGGTCAATGCGAAAACTCCATACGTGCGAAAACTATTTCTTGTGAACATCCGTTGGCCGTTGCCCGAGTATCTCAAAGCGCCACGCGACTGGATCTAATAAATGAATCAAGAATGGAATGAATTCCTTTCGCATTTCCAGGCATATGCCGCGAGGTCGCACCACCAATCAGTGGGTGAGACGTAAGAGTATCGAAAAGGAAGGTGTCACGTTTCTAGGCACGGCATTTGCGCGTCTTCCCCTATTATCAGTCAACGGTGGTATTCAATTTAATAAACCAAATTTGGTACCAGATATGATTAGATGCGGCAACCTTGCAATGCTAACTATTTTAAAAAAGAAGATTATTTATTACCTCTTATCTCTGAAGCCCAAATTTTAAAGAGCCATCTTTTTTCGTTCTATAGAAACTTCTAATAGACCATCGAATGTGAAATAGCCATTTGCGTCTGCGCTATGATTTTACGGTTCTAATATGCAATTCTTGATAAAATTACTGATCACCGAGTCTTATAATACTGATTCATCTTGAAAATATATATTTAAAATCCCCTTAAAAATTTGCATTGTGCAAACCTTTTGTCTGGCGGTACCCTATATAACATTCTCAGTAATTTTTAAATACCTTATGATCCACATATCGCTCGGTTTATCTCGGACTGTTCTGTAACGAAAGTCAAGCTATATAATTAATATAATTAATTACCACTATAAGCTATGAATCTATTTTGTTCTTCTCCATCTTCAAAATGTATCAATGTCATAATCTTGCTTAGCTAACGAGACCAGTCAGCCAACAATGAACTTCCATTTTTACATACATGTTTTTACCTCGGATTAATCTGCATTTGTTAGTTTATGATATTTACTCGCGGTAAATTGGGTATGTATAAATATCACTTAATTATACAGGAATAATGATGATGACAATTTAATGAATTTCATTATCAGCAAGGGCACACATTCATATAGTAGGTCCATGAAAATAAGGTATTAAAATAGGACCAAGTAAAAGGCCGATTTTCTGCTTAGAACTACATATTAGTACAAGAATCCGCGAATCATAATATACAGATACGGATACGGCTGTAGTTGAGAACAGGGTTGCCTTTACTTTTTTAATTTTCATAAATATTTACGGATTAATCAGCTTTGACATGCAAATTATTCATACGAGTTATGGTGAATCGATTAAAGATTATACCATAGTTACATTTATATCAGCTTCTTGGCCTTAGGTCTGGGTTTAGCACTAACAGTTATCTAATAACAATTAGAACGCTCGAAACATCAGAACGCTCGAAACATCAGAATATTATTAAGCAATTTTCTTAACAAAGAAATGAATTAACGAAAATAGTAAACAACTTAATCACTTGGTATTCGCAGACCATGCAACAGGTACCACGACAAAATTAAGATGCGATTAGACATGACAAAAAGTAAAATAATGACGAATATACAGACAGAAAGTGAATTGCCGGATTAGAAAATAGAACACTACATTTACCTGTAGCATAAGATCATGCTAGGCAAAGATGCCGTATAGCTGTGAAATGGAGAGCATTTGGTAAACTTAGAGACATCTTTAATATCAAGGGAATTCTTATGTATATTGAAGCCGTTGTATTCGCCCATTGTGTATTACCGATCTTTACGTATGGGACAGAGAAAATGACTCTAATCTATAACTCAATTACTGATAATGATGATGGCGGACACACAAAATCCGCACTATCATTCATTTTGGATTAAATTTTTGTCTTAACAAGATAAAGAAGTTTGATCATATCTCTGAAAAAATAAAGAAAATAAACTAATTAGGAACGCTTTATTCGTACGTATAGTTTTTCCTTGAATTTTGTTTCTTTTCATTTCATTTATATTATTTCTTCAATTAAAAAGAACAAGATAATCACAAGATGCAATGATTGAAGAATCCGTCAGTAAAAATTCTTAAACTATACAACTATAAAACACAGCATTATAACACACAGCACTGGCTAGAATCCCTAAATACAACTTACATAGGAAAAAATACTAACTAAACTAACCCAAACAACATTCTAATTCCCCAAACACTAATATGACGAGAAGCTCCATGTGCAGATAGCCTAAGGGTGTAGCATTTTTTCTGCAGCAGAAATTGTTTTTACCTAGCTTTAAATATTCCAATCATTTATGTAGATTAAGTGCATTATAAGATTATATATAAGGTTTTTCTGGTACATTGTTATACGATGAGCACATGGCAAAAGTAAACCACGTCTATTATCATGCATATAGTCAAATTAATTTCACTGAAAAATATGCATATTTATTTTAGACCCTCTACAGTCAAAATACTCAACTCCCCAAAAGCTGCCCTACACGACTTATGATACTCCAGACCACCAATGATCCTCACCGCATACTTCTGAAGTATAAAAATCCTATCAACCCCAGCATTTGTGCCCCAATTCAAAATTCCATACTGGATGTTGTAATGGATATTTGCATAATACAGCGTCAGAAGGTCAGTAGCACTACAGTGCATTGACATGAAGCACATCATGTAGCAGTGTCTTTTCAATTTACAGCAGATATTATCTATTTGAAAGTTCCATATTAGTTTACTGTCGAAATGACACAAAACATCTCAACATTAGTCGAAATTTCGACGCAATCAGATTTTTGATCAGCAAAAACACAAAACCATACCGAGGATGCATGGAAGTAGAGAACACACAGCTCGGGCACTCAGGTGGTGGGAACGGTTTACGCCGATCTCTACGCGCATAGCCTAAGTTCCGCCTTCTAGGGTAGCACAGCGGCTCGCTTGTCGATATTAGTCGGTTACTATCAAGTCACGTCATAGTCGTAGTTACGACTATATTTGCGAATTTGTTTGTTCAATGTTTCATTTTATTAACATTTTAAAAGTTGAGGAAGTTAGGCCTCTATTTAAAGGAGGAACAAAGAGCGAACTTGGTAACTATCGACCGATATCCTTAATATCTAGTATTTCAAAGTTATTTGAAAAAAATAATTGAAAGTAGGCTTATTGCATTTTTGGTTAAACAAAATATACTCTCAGATAAACAATTAGGATTTCGATCGGGCATGTCGACTGAAGATGCAATAGCTGCTCTGACTGGTAAAATTTATAATGCGTTGGACGATAAAAGACCATCAATTTGCATATTTGTTGATGTGGCAAAGGCGTTTGACACCGTGTCGCATGGTATTCTTAAAAAAAAAACTAAGAAATGTTGGAGTTAGAGGCAGTGCTTATAATTTATTAGAGAACTATTTAAAAGATCGGGTTCAATATGTTAAATTGGAAGATATAAGCAGTAATGTCAGACCTATTACATGCGGTGTACCGCAAGGAACAGTCTTGGGTCCGATTTTATTTACCATCTATATAAATGATCTACTTAAAGGCAATTGGAAGGGAGAAGTAATCAGTTTTGCTGATGACACAGCAATGTTGTACTCAAGAAACACATGGATCCAAGTAAAAAGATTGGCGGAACTAGACCTAAATAATATTTTTAACTGGTTTAAAATAAATAAACTGACACTTAATCAGTCTAAAACAAAATTTGTTCCATTTACCCCCTATTCAAATAAACTGCCGATTTCCAATTTTTAAGCATTCCAGAAAATATTTATATATCTAAAGCAGATAGTATTAAATATCTTGGCATTATAGTGGATCAACATTTACGTTGGGATAAAAAATGGAATTTATAGTTTCTAAAACAAGATATTTAATAACTCGCTTTGTGTTTTTAAAGGCCCTTCTTACAACCGCACGACTAAAGATAGTCTAGTTTGCGTTATTTCAGTCGCAGCTGAGCTACGGTGTGATTGGTTGGGGCGCGGTTAGACATTGCCATATCGAGAATTTGGAGGTTATCCAAAAGTGGATATTAAAATTAATTTTTAATAAAACGAAGCAATTTTCTACTGATTTACTATTCAAGGAGGCCAAAGTTTTTGATATTAGGCAATTATATTTTTTAAAACTTTAATTCTTTTAAATCAGAAAAAGTTGCGCTTCAGCCAGTTGAACACGAAAAAAATACGAGACTTGGAAAAGATGGTGTGGTTGTTTCATTAACTAAAAAAGAAATAGGACATAAATCGTTGAATTACTTGGGACCAAAATTCTTTAATACTTTACCGAGTAGCTTGAAAGAAATTATATTTGACAAAACATTTAAAAATTAAGTTAAAAACTGGATTTTGAATAAAAATAGAGAGGATATCCATTACTTTTTCTAAGAAGGAATAATTTTAAGTGCTCGTAAATTTAAGTAGGTATTATGAACGGATAAATTTGAAGCGTAGAGCAAATGATTGGAATTGTATGTAAAATGAGTATGTAATTTTGATTAGTGATAGTGACCCTCCCAAATGTGTCGTATAGAATCCGAATGTGACTATAGTAACCTCTATCAAAGACTTTATTACTATCATAGATAGCACTTACAAGCGACAGTATGTCGCTTCTGTGTAATTGTTTATTCAAGTATGTTTAGTGTGGTATTACTGTAATCTTGAAATAAACTTATATTATTAGTATTATTATTATTATTATTATTATTATTATTATTGTTATTATTATTATTATTATTATTATTATCGACGTTTTTAAAGTTTTCGTGTTTGAAGTTAATAACTATGAATGAAAGAAAAGAAGGAAAAGTTTGTGCTGCTAAAAGCTGTCACAACAAGATATATAATAATTGCAATAAGAGATTCTTTAGCTTTCCTAAGCAATCCCACAGGTGAGTACAAACTTATTTCTAGATTGTCAATTATAAATAATTTTTTAAGGTATAATTATTAATATTTAAAGACAATTTTGAACATTGGATAACAAAAAAAAGGTTGGCAGCAAACTAGTAGTAGAATTATGTAATATATTACATTTTTTAGCCATCTGTGTGAATATTCCCCCAAGTAGGCGGTTTTACCTAGTAAAACTGCAAGGACTCCAATTAAAGGACACAAAATCTTTTTATCTATATATCTCTAATTTAATAATAATTGAGGAGGTTTCGAGCAAAAACAAATAAATCCACCATAAACGATTTTTGGGAAAAGACGATTTTTCTATTACGCAAAAAGTACTAGCTTTTTCATTTATCTTGTTAGCAAATAGTATTAGAGGCATCATAATAAGCCTTTCCCTACAATATAAATTTTCAAAAATAATATTTCGGAGAAATAGAACTAAAACAAAAATGGATTTATTTGGTTTTGCTCAAAAACAACTGGATTTATTCGGTTTTGCTCAAAACTTTATTAGCAAACATTAATAAAAATATTATTAAACTAGTACAAACAAAAACATAATATGTGTAGTTGACAAACATGAAAAGAAATTAGATTTTAATCCTTTTAAACCCATGAAAAAAAATCTGAAAAATTCTTTACTCCCAAATTAAACAAAAAAGTAATATTCTTTTCTAAGATAAAATTTTAGCCGAAGAGCAAACAATAAAAAATAACTATCTTTTAATGTTTAAACTACATAACAAAAAGTTAATTAAATATGGAGTGCAGACTCCTCTTCTAAGCAATCACACTCATTACTCATCTTTTCTTCTTCCTGAGTTATTTCATCATTATTTTCAACTTGATTTACTCATAAATGCAACAATTTTGCCGCTTTCCCACTCTTTTCCATAAGCTGTTGCCATCTATTGTTCAAAATACACACTTACTAATTAGGTAAAATAGGACACTCAACATAAATAATATAAATATATGTTTGGATTTATTCGGCTTTGAGCGAAAGGCGGATTTATTCGGTTTTGCACGAAAATATCAATATCAATCCTGAAATTGACGAAGATTTATTCGTTTTTGCCCGTTAATAGTTGGTTTATATGATGTATTTTAACAAACTGAATCGGTATCTGCCGCTAACTCAATTTTCATAAAAAGTGGATTTATTCGGTTTTGCTTGAAAGCTCCTCAATTGTATTCGGTGTTATAAAACGAGGTAGAACTTTAAATGCAAATGGTCATGCCATTATATTTCATTTCAGTTAATATAATATTTTTTACAAACTTAACAAGTTCCCTGCCGTCACGGTCTATAGGACCGAGAACAAAGTGTTCCAACTATAAAAACTAGGTCCTGTAGACCGAGATAAAACGGTTCGCACACGCCAACTCGGTGTATAAGACCGAGATCGTTTATAGGTTCCCGAGCGCCGCCGGTCTTTTCTTTAGTGCCAATAAGCATGCTAATAGACCGAGCCGGCCTGTGAGACAAGTTCGCACCTAGCAGTTTTGAGTTTTTTTAATTCTACTAATGTCAGTACAACATAGATATCTTATAATTTTTTTCATATTTTCGTCTTTTATTTTAATTCATTGGCAAATGTTTTAAGTATCGAAAAAGGGTTCCTGATCAACCTCTAAAAATCTCAGAACCCAAACCTTACCGGAAATTTTTTTTGAGAAATTTGTCAAATATCGAAAAATATGCCTCCTAGAATGTATATAAGTTGAGTCGGCCTTACTAATCAACGTGGACGCCTGAAAAGATTCGAACAACAAGCCTAAACGCGTCACAACAGATCAATACGGACTGCGGTACTGGACCGAGTGTCGCAAATCGAAGACGAGATCCTCCTGCGCCGACTCGGTCTATAGGACCGAGCTGCAAAAAAAATGTTTTTGAAGGCTAGAGGCGTTATTTTTCAAAATTTTCGCTAGAAGACTTTAGTTATGCAATACTTTACTCAGTGGCGTTATTGGCCTGTAGGAACAGATTTCAAGAAAATACCGTGGCGTCATGGCCAAACAAGCAAATATACCTACGGCAGTGAACGTGTTAAGTTGTAGTAAGACGTTACCTACCATTCTGAGTGTAAAAATGACGAATTATAGAGAATACAAACATTATTCGCTATCAGTTCGTGTCCTCATTTCCAATGGCTTGTCTTTCTTCTTAAGATTTGTTTACTATATTGTTGATTAGTTATAAAATTACTGTAACTGGGCTTCGGCCTATTGGAAATGCAGGGCTGTTAATTATTTATTTATTTATAAGTATTTTTTTTAGATATTCTCTTGTAATTTCTAAATAAAATAATAATTGTTATAATACCTACTGTAATAATAATACAACTACTAAAATTATTTTTTCTTTTTACATTCCTACCTTATCTAGATTTCAAGTATATAAAGGTAGCTTAGTATTTATTATTATTCACCTTACCTATACCTAGGTACCTACTTAAAGAGTAGGTAGGTATTTCAACAAATAACCCGGTAAATTCCGAAATTGTTTATTAACTGAGGTAAAATAATAAAACATATTTCTTTCAATGTAAAATTGATACATTCATTAGAATGAATCCAGTGTAATAGATGGAAGGTCTAAATAACTGAAAAAAGGTGTTTAAAAAATACTTAGTGCGATACTGTTGACGCTTATTTAGAATAAAAGAAATGTTTTAAATCCGTCCCGGGCTTCTACCCACACTAAGAAAGAGATAGCTAGAGTCAAGCAAATCCTACCACATAAAAGGTGCCGCCGCGGAGTTCCCCGTGCATAGTGGGAAGCTGTGAGAAAAGTATAGCCCTTGTTTTGGTAAAGTACCAAATTGTTTTTATTAGCCCATAGCATGAATTTCTCATATGCAATCGCAGCAGAAAGCCTTAGTGACGGTAGGTCATAACAAACAATCATACCTGATGGCAACTAGCCATTTAGAAAATTTATTAAATCATTAGCATAAGAAATACATAGCAAGGGTCCCAAAACTGATCCTTGTGGAACACCCGGTGATATCAATAGCGAAGAACTTCTAGCATTGTTAACGATGACAGTTTGGTAACGACTTTCAAGGCAAGATGCCAAAAAATCTAGCGGCTTTCCTCTTACACTATGCCTAGCCAACTTATATAGCAAAAGTTCATGGGTCACCACATCGAAAGCTATAGACAATTATACACATAATCCATTATGAAGTACAGGGTGTTCACCCATAATGTCCCCCCCCCCCCCCTTTAACTTTGTTAATTTTTAAGCTACAAAAAAAAAATAAAAAACAGAATTGTAGGGTTTTTTATGTAGTTTTTGCACACGTAAACAAAAAAACAAAACATTGTACAGTATACAGGGTAGATCAAAAAGAAACATTTTTTTAAATCTAGCCCCCATTTTTTATTCGATTTTTCGATTCTACGTAAAATTCTAAGGATTTTTAATATAACACACTATATGCCTATTCCTAATACTTTAAGAGTTATTGACAGTTGAATTCGCTATTTTGTTTGTTCTTTTATTTTTTTATGGCAACAGCCACCTAAGAATATAACTTTTTGTTTAGCTTTTGAAGTCATTGAGGTGAAAATATTGAGTTTCCTCAATTCGACCTCATTGCTTTGAGTAGTGATTTTGTATCTTCTGTTTTAAAAATGATTAAAGAATTATTATTATAATTAAAAAATAGCGACTTCAACTGTCAATAACTGCTAAAGTATTAGGAATAGGCATATAGTGTGTTATATTAAAAATTCATAGAATTTTAGGTAGAATCGAAAAATCGAATAAAAAATGGGGGCTAGATTTAAAAAAATGGTTCTTTTTGATCTACCCTGTATACTATACAATTTTTTGTTTTTTTGTTTACGTGTGCAAAAACTACATAAAAAACCCTACAATTCTGTTTTTTATTTTTTTTGTAGCTTAAAAATTAACAAAGTTAAAGGGGGGGGACATTATGGGTGAACACCCTGTACATCCACTATTTTTATTTGAAAATCAGACAAAGCTGTATTTGTACTATTGTTTGACACAAAACTGTTCTGTGACTTTGATAGTAAATTGTTGGATTCGAAAAAATAAATCAACTGCCTTTTAAGAATTACCTCCAATATCTTTGAAAAAGAACTGAGTAAACTTTTACCGTGATAATTACGTAATCATTCGAGTTTCCCTTCTTATACAACGGTAGAACCAATGCAGGTTATAATTTTGCAGAGAGTACAGCCCTTTCAATGAAATGAGGGCCGAGGCCTTCGCAGACTCGCTGGAGTTCCAATTCGCCTTGGGAGATGGAGCGCAGGATATTGATCACGAAGCGGCCATAGAGAGATCATACAGAGCAATCATGACCGAAACTAACGAACATCGAGAAGACGAAACACAACAAACAAACACCGACGAAGTTGCGAAATTAATTGCACAACTAAACCCAAAAAAGGCTCCAGTACTAGACAACATACAAAACAAAGCGCTCAAAAACCTACCAGACGTAGCAATACGAAAACTAACATACATAATAAACAAAACACTACAACTGAAACACTTTCTAATCCTCATCCCAAAACCAAACAAGAATCTAACATTCCCACAACACTGGCGACCTATTGGATTGCTTTCTACCTTGAGCAAGCTGACAGAACGCCTCATACTAAACAGATTAAACACTCACATAACAGAACACAATCTAATCCCAAATGAACAATTTAGGTTCAGAAAAAAACACAGCACGGAGCTCCAGCTTGCCAGACTGGTTGAGGATGCGACTAGAGGACTGCAAAGTCGGGCATCAACCGCAGTTGCAGCCCTCGACATCGAAAAAACCATCGATAAACTATACACACAATATAACCTGCCACTACCCATAACACAACTCATTGCTTCTTTCTTAGAACAAAGAGCATTCGTCACCCAAATAAACTCTGAACTATTAACCACAAGACACATCGAAGCGGGAGTCCCCCAGGGCTCCCCGCTATCCCCAACATTGTACTCGCTATTCACAGCGGATGTACCCAGACACCCACACGTACAACTCTCAAAATATGCAGATGATGACATCTGCATATATTCGACACTCAAAAACACAGCAATACTTAAAATACATGTACAACAACACCTAAATTCCATAGACATAACTTGGAACATCAAAATTAATAACGATAAAACACAGTCAATGCTCATTAACAATAAACGTGGATGACCTGCAAATTTAAACCTAGGAAACATCGAGATAAGGTGGAACAAAACTCTAAAATATCTAGGGATAACCCTACACAGCAAACTTTCATTTAATTAACACATTCAAAACAAAATTAACATAGGCATTGCAGCAAAGCAAGCCTTCTATCCTTTAATTAACAGAAATAGCTCAATGTCAATCAAAAACAAACTACTACTCTACAACGAAGTTATCATGCCCAAAGTCCTCTACGGAGCTATTGCATACATACACACAGACAAAACAAACAAGAAAAAACTAAAGTTTTCCAAAACAAATCACTAAGACAAATCACAAAAGCACCATGGTACATTCGCAACACTAACATACACGCCGACCTAAAAGACGAAACAATTCACGAACACCTAACAAACAGACATGGTAGATTCTTGGAACAAGTACTCAATCACACAAATCCACTAATAACATTACTTTTTAACGGGGAAGACCGGCCAAGAAGAGCAAGGCTCAAAAGCCTATGAGAACCACCGTAAGAGGGCCACCATAAACACACAAAAACACATAAAAATAAAAATTATAAAAAAAATCATAAAAATAAAAAACCACCAAAAATAATTCTAACACTTACTAACCCATTAAAAACTGTAGCTATATACTACAGAAAATACCCAAAAATAACTAACCCCCTAACACACACTCCAAAACATCATATCACAAACACAACATCCTGCCTAGAATCATCAAGAACAACAGGAGGCCAACACGCCTATGAAGGATGATGTAAGAGTAACAAGAGTCACTAGCATCAATGGAAGATGGTGAAATTTTAGTGGGTATGCCCAGAGAGGAGAGTCCCACACTACTCTCAACCGAGGGTGTGCATAAGAGAGCATTTTTACACTTCAACAAAAAAAAAATGGAATGATTTATGAGGAAGGTCAAAATATCACGCAAAGAGTATCCACACTTTTTAAGTAAAGTTCGACATATCATTTTCTTCAGCAAATTTAGGACTCTTCAAACCAGCAATCACACATAAAAACTCAATAGGGGAAGGCAATAACGATTTTGCTGTATAAGGAATATTATTATCAGTAAATCCTTAGTCGAAAGTTAGTATGCGATTTGGAGGTGAAAAAAATCTCTTAAAATGTTCAGCAATATTACCAATCACATATCTCTATCTCATGACTGGTTACACCATTTTTCTGAATACCATTACTAATATGCCACATCATTTTTCTTTTATTTTCAGCATGGAAAATTCTATTATAAAAATTATAAATTTTTAAAAACATCTATCTGTAAATTAAATATATTTACCTAAATCAAAACTGCCCACAGTGCCTCAGCATCATTTATGCTGCCTCCTTAGCGATGTTTAAGCTACTAACGTTGTAAAATACTATGTTTTTAGCAGTTACTTTACTTCTAGTTTTCTTTCATTTCCTAGTAAAATAACTGAAATCGATTTGCTAGGCAAGCGGAGAGATGTTGGTAATAACGCTTGGCATCAATTGTGTTAATTATATTGCCTTTTCCCTATTAAGCAGTTAAATTAAATATGTTTGTGTGTTCTTTTTCAATTATTATCATCATCAATTTCCTCTGAATGTGAGTACAATGACCTTTATTATGGTTATATTGATCAGCTGCTTTTTACCAGCTATTCTCCTAGTGTAATTTTAATTGATTTTCCAATGTTGAATAAAGTCTGTTATTATTGTTTATTGTATTATATCATATGGAATTTTCTTCCCAAATATTTAAAGTCTACGCGATCAATAATTTGAAAGACTGTAGTATTTGTGACTTAAACTTTGCTTGCAACAACTCACTCGCCAGTCGCCTTTTACAACTTCTGATGGATCAGATGAACTTTGATACATGTGTCTTGGCTTCGTCTGAATCTGTTCTCATGACGAATTTTTGTGGATTTTCCAGCGACGAAATATAATATTTCAAAATAAATTGTTAAATCGAGAGAAATAGGAAAATCTCCTACATCACGGTTTACACATCAAGTATTGTAATAGAGGTCAGTATAATCTATAAATAAATTCATTTAAGTAAATATTAAATACTATAATTAGCGATCGTTCCTATAGTTTCCAACTGTAACAGATCAGACTGTCAATAAACTAGAAACATTGGTTGGATCCTCGTAAGGTCTAATTATTAGTGGAACCATAATAGTAGGTAATATTTTTTATTTATTGATGTACTATAAATATTTAAATAAAAAAAATATACAAAATTGTTACATTAATTTTAAAAATATTTAATCTTATACCCTAGGCATCGTATTTTAAAGAAGTTTGTAGTCGAATTTTACTAACGGAATTGTATTACAAAAAGATATGGATGCTGGTTAAATTGGACATAAATTATCATTCCCAAGTGATTTTCAAAATCTTCAGGTCAATTTATTATATACTGCTATGTGCAATGTACAGAACTGATTTCGTTTGGTGGGTTCAAGTTATTTTAGTTGGGGGTTGGAATTAAAGCTTTTCATACTGATGATTTCTACAATAATTCATAGTGAAGACGTGAGAAATTTTTCTTTGTTTATAGCATAACCTGCATAACTCTTAAAGATGAATATTCCGGAAAATATCAAAACAAAAATTGTATAAGTATCAAATTGTTTAGATTTATTAGGACAGTATAATTATTTCCTACTAATTTCGGATTGTTTAGGTGCGCTGGCAAAATAGCTTAAGATGTAATCAACTCTTCATTAGGATTAATTATTAATGTGAAAATTGCAACCGTGCGAATTGGCCCCATGCATCTTGGTATTCCTTTAACCTTGGGTTACACTGAGAAAATTGCCCAAATCAATTTTTGTTTTGGACGGCGTTGATTTACCATTATATAACATTACATACGGCATATGCAAATTTTGTTATAGTTTAGAATCACGTTGATATTATGCCAATAAAACTCGTTATATTAGATTAAGAAATATAGTGACTATACAAGATAAATTAACTTCAAATGAACAATAATACTACTCTGGTTATACAAGTGGTATATAAAGCAAATTATACAATAATTGTATAATGACCACCGATCTATCGGTGATAATGACAAATCAAATATTTCATAGCACAATGGTAATCAACTAGCTAAACTGCGGACTATTTACTGTTATACAACTGTTGTATACCAATAAAACTAACGATTGGTGTCCGTAATCTTTTTCTTGTATAGCCCACCATTTGCTGTTTCAATGGCTGCCGCTGCGGCTGAAACGACGCCACGCTAAACAGCAAGAAGACAAAGCAGAGTGGGGGCTGACGCAAACAATTTACCGATTATTTAAGGAAATTGTAGGAAATTAAAGATAGGAGAGAATCCACCTAAACATGCAGGTATGTATATCATAGGTTAACAGATATATCATACGTTTTCTAACTTATCACTTGTTTACGTTTTGTCAATCAAAAACTCGTTCTATTTAGATCCTGTATTCTACGAAGATCT
Source organism: Pissodes strobi (assembly GCA_016904865.1). Lineage (NCBI taxonomy): Eukaryota > Metazoa > Arthropoda > Insecta > Coleoptera > Curculionidae > Pissodes > Pissodes strobi. Next base: position 2,009 of record JAEQML010068125.1, on the reverse strand, counting down.
AATTATTTTACCATACGAACGACGATATATGCCTGTAATAGTTATGGATTACTTCCTATACTATAACATTTGAATTAACACGCGAAGGGTACCTCGAGTGAATCAAATGTTTGAAAAAACCAATAAGGTAAGATATTTTCTATTTAAGTAGCAACCATTGTGTAGTCAATTCATGTTGATAGATCACAGGTGTAGGTACTCCTAATTTGTGACCATTCATCTAAAACAAATTTTAACTGACATGTTCAATTTTAGCGTATACTATACTCGATTACATCAAGATGAGAATAGAATCCAGGACCCCTACTGAAGTAATGTCACAAACATAATGTTTGCCAACGCCATGAGATATGGTTTAAATGTAATATAACTAATATGTAACTATACAACAAAATATATACGGTGCACATGCAAGTTGAATACTGGTTAATCAATATTTGAATATTAGCTATTCTACCCGTCATATAGTGGATATACAATTATCTATATATGGTGTTGAGATAACCCACCTCTGTAAAATACTATTTCATTGAACCTGATACATTCATTATTGAGACACCTTATATATGTATATATTTTGAGACACCCTTTATACATGTAAAAGATAAATCAAGTCATAAATTGATGTCGAGTTTTTGCGAGGTTTTTTGAAGGAGATCCGAAAGGTATTGCTCACGGAACAGAAAATAGAGAGTCAGAAGCCAGCGGGGTGTACGGTTTATTTTGGTGAATTGTTTTGCTTCTGTGTTGCAATATTATGGCATTACAAGTCGGTAAAATGAAACTTATAATATTGTTATTAATCTAATTTGGACCATTATATATTTTATACTCATTGATAATTCATATTTGATGGTATAACGTGTGTATATATTTTGATATTGTTATTAACATAATGTGCATAAATATTTCTTCTATTTTCATGGATACTTCATATTTGATGGCATAACATATGTACATATATATTTTGATATTGTTATTAACATGATTTGCATAAATATTTCTTTTATTCACATTGATAATTAATATTTGATGGTATAACATATGTATATATTTTGATATTGTTATTAAAATAATTTGCATAAATATTTCTCCTATTTTCATGGATATTTCATACCTATTTGAAGGCATAACATATGTATATATTTTGATATTGCTATAAACATAATTTGCACAAGTATATTTATTTTATTCTCATTGATAATAATTCATATTTGGTGGCACAATATGTGTATATATTTTGATACTGTTATGAACATAATTTACACAAATATTTCATTTATTCATATGGATAATTCATATTTGATGGCACAACATGTGTATATATTTTGATATTGTTATAAACATAATTTGCACAAAAATTTCATTTATTATCATGGACAATTTATATTTGATGGTATAATATGTGTATATATTTAATGAAATCGTTTTATGCTGTGAATAACACTGTATTGTTTGCTGTCTTTTCGTGCTGGAATTTTAGTTTTAGTATGACTGTGATTGTAATGTAAGTAAGGGACTTGATGAATCCACTAACATTTTCCTCCCCTGACTGAGCGAATATCCTAGCTATAAATCGTGAGCTTGCGAGCAAAGCACCCGAAGTCGGTCTTTTAACAATTGTTATATTTTTAATGACTTGCTTTTGTATGAAACCTATGTGAAATTTAAATTAACATTAATTTGTAACCTTGATTTTGACTTGATGCGAATTGCTTATAAGCACCCGAAATGATAAAAGATCTGTAGCCTGTGCACAATTACACAGAATGAAACCATATATCGTAATTGAAATGTATTATATCGAAATGACTATAACTAATAAGCAACAGTAAAGGAATACTATTCAATCACAAATAATGTAATCAATCGCTGAGCGATGACGAAGGAAATATATATTAATTGGCCTGCAGGTCTTACTAGAGATATTGGCTCAATTTGTAACTATAGCTGAGTAGCCTCCCGTATGGGACCTCAGTACCTGCTGGCGACGTCTGGCTAACTAATAC
>JAEQML010068124.1:0-18512 GCA_016904865.1 Pissodes strobi | reverse complement strand
TATATATATATAAATAAATATTTACAGACTGCAGGAGTAAGGATGGGATACCCCAAATATATATGGAGAATGCAATAAAGGTCTATGGTGCTTTTCTTCTAATGCTCTTTATTCCAAGTTCAAGCTTTCGTCTATGATTACTGACTTCATCAGGAGAACACGATAAAACATGACAAAACATACAAGTCAAATTTCATGTACTAACCTCTGTTACAAACTTACCAGAAATTAGCATTAAATCTCCAAAGAGCGCGCAAAAAACAATTGCGACAGCAGCATTACGATTCAAAAGAATACAGTGATCATGGATGCATAAAGATCGACAAGAAAACTTTACATAGTATACAAATATCTAAAAATATTAAAAATTTCATCCACTTAAACCATCCATTAGGTAATAAAATCGATGATTACATATATAAAAGAATAAAAGACAAACAACCAATAAAATCGAATTAAAAATCGAAGTCAACAATTGAAAGGAGGAATGAAGGTTCAATGAACTGTCAAGTGCCAATGAATGTCAATTAAAAAAGGGCAGGCTACAAGTCCGATCACCGGAACTATAAGCGATTATAAATCCCACGATGAAAGTGGTTACAGATATAATATACAAATATTACTAAAATATCTACGATTAATGTGCAAAACAATCAGGAAATGTCCTCTGTTTAGTAAATTTTGGATTTAACAAATAAGTGTAGATAGAGCTAAAACCCTCTACGTCTTTTTTGTGGTTTAAAGAGTTCTTACAAATACCAATATAACACATTTTGAGGATTTTTCTTTTATTTGGATTTTTTTCAGAATCCAGAATAACTGCATCATTATACTGGACTCTATGGCAGCTTGATTATAGAGTCCATTATAATGATGCAGCTCTAAATTTTGAAGAAAAAATCATATAAAAGATAAATCTTAGAAGTGAACTCTTTAAACTACAAAAAAGACGTGGAGGGCCTTAGCTCTATCTACACTTACTTGTTAAATGCGAAATTTACTAAACAGAGGAAATTTCCTGATTGTTTTGCACATTAATCGTAGATATTTCAGTAACGTTTGTATATTATATCTGTAACTACTTCCTTCGTGGAATTTATAATCGCCTATAGTTCCGGTGACATGAAGACTAAGGCGCATTCTTGTGTATCTCACATACTCTGTTTGCTACTAAGGTTTGCCATCTTGTCGGATCTCCTTTGATCCAGCCTAGCGTAATCATGGAGTCGGTCCAGGCAAATGTCTGAGTATCTTCGAACTGTAGAGCGGCCTTCGTTGTCTGTATCAGTTTTCAAAGAAGAACGGCAGCGCACAGTTCTGGTCGAGGTAATGTCGTTATTGCCCTTGCTGGGGCGACTTTGGACTTAGCTTGCAGCAGCGTCACTATCAGGTCTCCTTCTTTCATTATGCGACTATAAACGACTGCGCCGTAAGCCTTTTCTGATGCGTCGCAGAAGCTATGGTGCTCTACTTTTGAATTCGTATAATGCATCCATCTAGGAATTCTGATGTTTTCCAATTCTTTAATATTTCTTTGAAACTTGTGCCGTCTTAGAAGTGTGATATCATCAACAGGTTGATCCCAACCTATATCTTGCAGCCATAAGTCTTGAATAATTAGTTTTGCTTGAATGATCACTGGGGCGAGCCATCCTAATGGATCGAATAATTTGGATATTTCTGATAGAATTTGTCTTTTGGTGTTCTTGTTCAGCTCGGAGATCTGGACTTGAAATTTAAACGAATCGTCGGATGGAGACCATAGTACTCCGAGAGATTTCTTCATGTCTTCTTGTGGCAATTCTTGAATTTTTTGTTCTCGAAAGTGCTCGGGAATTGAGCTGAGTAGTGCATGACATGACCATTTTCTCAGCTTAAACCCAGCAGAACTGGGCATTTTTAATAACTGTTCTTGAAGTTCGAGGGCAGTTTGAATGTCATTTGATCCAGATGAGATATCGTCAACGTAGAAATCTTGAAGCGCTGCATGACTTGCCGCTGGAAAGTTTCTTGCTTCTTCGGTGGCGAGTCTTTGTAGTGTCTTGAGTGTCAGGTATGGGGCGGAGGCTGTGCCATACGTGACAGTCGTGAGTTCATAATCGAACATTGGTTTTTTGGGATCATCTCTCCATAAAATTCTTTGAAATTGTTGATCATCTGGATGAACGTTAATCTGCCTATACAGTTTCTCAATATCGGCGCAGAATACGAATTTATGCTTCCTCCAACGGACTAATATTTCGGCAATCTTTTGTTGCAATCTTGGGCCAACATGCATTATATCGTTGAGGCTAGTGCCGGTCGAGCTTTTGCAGGACGCGTCAAATACAACTCTTAAACGAGTCGTTGTGCTTGATTCTCGGATAACTGCCTGGTGAGGAATGTTGTATTTTCCTTGATTTATTTCATGTCGTGTCACTTTTCTCATGTGTTCAAGGTTGAGGTATTCTGCTATAAAATTTGCATACTGCTCGCGTAGATTGGTGTCTAGTTGAAGTTTCTTTTCTATATTTGCAAGCCTTGCTGCTGCTCTTGGTTTTGAGTGTCCAAGAGTTTCAGGAGATGCTTTAAATGGAATGCGTACGATGAATCTACCATTGCTCTCTCGTGTTGTCGTTTTATCGTAAAATTCTTCGCATGCTTGTTCTTCTTCAGTGAGTTGATGAACTGGAGATATTTCTTCAATCTCCCAGAATTTCGTTAGCTGTTTATCTTCTTCATATTGTGCAATCATGCTGATAATTTCAATGCTTTGGGATGCTGAAAATACTGGATCGGATAAAATCAATCGTAGTTCTGTATTTTGTTTTAACAGACCTTCTTGTGCTTTTTGAAGATCATTTAGGATGATAGTGGCATATTATTTTGCTCCAAAAATACCATCCATGGCTCCAGGTATCCTGAAGGTAGGATCTGCTAGAGCTTCATTCTCCCCTTCATTGATACTCTCTATATAGAGTGGTTGCTTTGGCATGGATTGAGTTAGTTTTGGAAGGACTATCATGTTGACTTTCATACAGAACGTGCTTGTAAATCGAGGCTTAACACGAGCATCTATGGACCATCTGGAAATTTTTGGTTCTCCATCTCCAACGCCAGATATCTCAGCTCTAATGTAATGTCTCGGAGTCCTAAACGCTGTTTCGCTTCTTCGGTAATAAAGGATGATTGTGAGCCTTGGTCAATCAGGATCCATAGCGGCTGTGGTGAACTTGGCGTCTCGACTTGTACTAGGGCTGTTGCCAGTAATACGTTCTCTTCATTTTGACTCGTATGGTTTGTTGTAGTGTTTCTTTGCTGTTGGAATTGCTCGCCTGTTCTTCTCTGGTATTCTATTTTTGTAATTGGAATTTGAGGCAAAATTCCTGTGTTCGCTGTTGACTATGATTTGTGTTTTGATTGCTCCGGTTTTCAACATGCAAAAGCGTATGATGTTGTCGGTTACAAATGTTACACTTCATTTGGCTGGAACATTTCTTTTGCACGTCACGGCTCAAGCAGTTTTGGCAGACTCGCTTCTCTTGAACATAAAATGCCTCTCTCTTATGGTGACATGGCTTTGAATTTCTGGTAGTGGTAGGTCATATGCTGTTCGTGGCAATATAGGCACTTGGATGGAGTAAACTTGTTTTCGGTGCTCGACACAGTTTCTAACGATTGAAACTTTATTTCTAAAAAGTTCATGAATTATTTGAAGCCTGGCACGTCGTGTGGTTTCTGAAGACTCTGTTCATAATTGCGATTAGTCTTAGAGTCCCATTTTCGGATAATCATGCGAATCAGCATAGGACCCCACGTATCATGTATATGTTCCTCAATGCTTGCAAGCACTTGCTGGTGACGCCATATAATTGCTTCAACTTCAATGCGTTTTCTTTGGAAACGGTGGATAAATCCAGTAGTTTATCCAACAGTTTAAAGATGAGTAGTCTCTTGTTTGTATGTCGCTTTTGTAGCAATTCCCAAGCTGAATCGTAATTAGCCTCGATTGCCTCGAGATGTAGGATCAACTTGCTTGCTTCTCCTCGTGTGTGTGTTTTTAGGTACTGCATTTTCTCAGCTTTGGTCAACACTTGGCTTTCATGGATTACTCTTTTGAAGAGATCATAAAATGCGGATCAATTTTCATATCCTCCATAAAAGACTGAAATCGGGAACTTGGGTATTGCTAGATGTTGATGTTGTTGATTTACCATCACGTGGTTGGCCTGAGTAGGAACATCGTCCTGTATCTTGATTGTCAGCTTCTCAGTGACATCTTCGTACTGCTGTTGTGTTTCGTTGTAGCTATTCTTAATGAAATATTCATTCTGAAATACATTCTTATTTACCATGATTTCTTCATGTAGGTCTTGGATGGCATTTCATTGTCTTTTGATATTTTCAAGCTGTAGTTGAAAACGAGACTTCGTTTTTCCTTCCATCAACTCCAAATCAATCTGGTTCAAATCCCCTTCTAATTGTTGAAGTTTGACGCTTGAAGTTTGATGCAGAGGGTTGAACATCTGTGGCTTTTGTATAGTCTTTTAAGTAGACCCTTGCTTCTTCGTATTTATCCTTCAATTGTTCGAAATACCTTTTGACAATGTATATTTTTTCCAGCGCGGCTGTGCGTTCAGCAATGTATTTTTCTGTTTTTCTTGTACTAAAATTCTTTTTGCAGTTGGAAAGAAGCTGGACGATTTGCATTTCTAAATTTTGCTGCTCATTGGTCAGTTCATTTAGCGTCTCTTCTGCTGATGACATGGCTGTTGTGGAATGCTGCACAACTACCTATTTAAAGTGCGGACGGATTTTGTTTCTGGTCAGTTCGTGTGGACGAAATGTTGACTGAACGGTTTTCTACTTCTGAACGGATGGACGGGATTTGTTTCCCTTGGACGGATCGATTTCTCGGCTGGTCGGAGTTCCTTTGGACGTATTGGAGAGGCGTTGAACAGTTGGACGGACGGTGTGCTCTTAGACGGTGTCTTCTTTTGGACGGATGGACGGACAATTGGACGGTCGGACGGCAGGCGGCTTGCTGCTGATTCTAAGAACTTGCTCGAAGGACCAATGTTCAGGCTCGAAAGACCAATGTTTAGGATATGCCTGAAGATTACGCTTGCTTCTCCTCGTGTGCGTGTTTTTAGACAATGAGTGATGAAGTGTAACGCTGTCCATTCTCTCATAAAGAGAAAATTAGGCAGAAGAATGATCAAGCTTCCAAGTGATTATGTCAAGTTCACAAAAGAAGCAAGATATAAACCCTTTTCTCGGGATGCTGTCTATATAATGCAGGATTTCTTTGTCGATTATAGTAACCAGCGAAATTGAATCTACAATAATTAAAACCGCACTATCCTGAGAATAAAGCCTCTGGTTCGACATTTAAAGTATATGATATAAAGTTGCTTTTGACGATAAATTACAACCTTTGCCATCAAGAGCCCTCAAATAGCCAGAAGCCAGATTAAGCCGCGCAATCCTCAAGGTTGTAAATAAAAATTACTTAATGGCAACACTTACAAGAAATAAAATGCGTTATGATGAATTGCCTCATTGAATAGATTGATCTTGTTTTGTTTAAGACTTTTTATTCACTACTTGAAATTGTCTTGTTGAAATGTTGGCAATAAACTGTATCGTAAGAAAGTTTTTATTTTATTGGATTCAATATAACGTATCTTACAGAAAACTTAGATTTTTAAAAACATTTATGTTCTTTTTATTTGTCGATTTCAAACAGTCAATAATATACAATGGGTAAATAAAGAATTAATTTTTAGCGCCACCATTCTCAAACATTTTAAAAAACTTCCTTCTGTAAATTTTGTGGCTTTGCACTTACAGGGTATTGAAACTAAACTGTCGATATATTTTCACTTTCGAGTCCACTAAATGTATAAATAGTGGAAAGGTGTGTCCGCAGGTATGCAGGTTTGCTTCGATTAAAACTTCTGCAAAAAATGTCATTGTAGTAAATAGATGAGGTTTTATGGTTAAAAGTCACGCTAATAAAATATTATTTCAGTGTGTCTCCACACTTTATTTATCGCATTCATTCCTGTACATAAACAAACAACAAAAGCCCTCTCAAAAATAAAATAGAATCCCTCGTTTATTTGTAGAACGCGTGTTGATCTCTATCGTGTTCTTAAAATAAATTGGTATCTTGCGCCTTGTCCCTGCAAACATCTGGAATAATATAAATTATTGCTAAGTACGACCTAAGTGCCATACGGTGACTGTTCTCGTGACTGGTCTCTATGAAGGACGCTCAAGAATTATTACAGATACATTTCTGGCGTTCAAGTTAAGGAAAATAGTTTGAAATATTTTATCAAATCAGAATAACTAGAAAAATATGATCTGAGTTAATAACATTGAATTGACGTGTGACAGTGGTATGGCATAATGTAATAAAGTCAGCAAAAAAAATAAGGTGTTAAGTACCTACTTTACAGTTTAGATTAAAAATTAAAAGCAATGTGGTAGAATTTACTGTTGTTGGGTCTGCCTCCAGCTACCAGCCCATAGTTCCAAATCGACCATCGATTTGGTTTGAAAATTTTTTTAAATTTACTTATATTTAAAATTTACATATATGAACTCGTATTCGTATCATATTTAATTTCACTTTTGGTACACAAAAAGAACCGATTTATGAACTTTCGTTTCATTATTTTTATTTCAAATTTTTATTTTGTGCCGGACGCTACCGACTAAAACTAAAATATTCTCTAAAAATTATGTTTTTGAAGAAATCAGCAAAAATAAAAATTATGATGGCCATAACATAATCAGTTACTAAAGGTTTCTTGTAAGTTACAACTAGAACACAAAAACATGCAATCATTGTCATTTATAATCCTAACATGATCAGTTCGATATGATAATTAAAATATTATTAGTTATTTCTATCTATTCTGTGTTTGGTTGTGTAGTATAACGTACCCGGGTCGATTCAACATAGCCAGAGCTAATTCAGGCCAATCAAAACTAACCCGAAACTAACCAACACTACTCCAAACTAATCTACACTAACCCAAACTAACTTATACTACGCCAAAATTAATTTACACAATTCTAGGCTAACCAACTCTAACCCAGACTAACCCAATCTAAACAGGACTAAGTAAAACTAACCCAGAATAATTCTAATTAACCAAAGTAAGTAAACAAGCGCGCTACGAGCTTGAACCACTCTGCCTAACACAACACTAAAATTAACCCAAACTAACAAAACAAAAACGCACTACGCGCGGTACTCTCTTAACTAATCCAAATGAAACAACCAAGGGCGCATTTATCTCTTTTACTTTTCATCATCAAGAAACGGCGCCTTGTACACCTCAAACCCACGAATTATTATTATTATTTATTTTTAATTTAACACGAAGCATTAATTTAAAATAAACAAAAAAAAACCATGTGCATGTCATGCCAACTGTGGATCATTCAAAATGACACGGATTGTAGCCACCCAATAAAAAAACAACCAACACAAGCCTATTGCAAAAATCGACAGCAGAGCTGCCAAATCAAGCGGACATGAATTTGGTATAAAATCAGTCTTGCTACTTAATTGTTAATTATAGTATAATTATATGCTGATATAATATATCTGGGTGTAAACGCAGCCCAAATATGCAATATAATACCTTACTAACATCAGTAGTTATGCATGTTCCATATAAATGCACTTAAAATGTCAAAACATCCCAACAAAAATATTATCAGTCACGTGTTATATAAAACAATGCGGATCTGAAAAAGTGCGATCTGTGAATTTTATAGAGGTCTGTCGAATAAATAATTATCTTGTTTTTATATCCAAAATATTTAATAAGCTATATTTTGATATTTTATAAGGATGTGAATAGCTTCATTAATTTAGGTTTCGTGATATCGCCCCTAAACAATAATTACCGATATTAGTCTTTAACTGCTCTTGCAAATTAAAATCAAATATTACATTATTTATCTGGGCAAATAATGTATCGAAACATTTTAGGCCTGAAAAGAAAAAACTACAATCCGATGTTTACACCTCGAAGCACCGGACTAGGGTGACATAACCACAGTTTAAGAATATCCACAGACTCTGACATAACTTTCTAGAACGCTGGAAGTATTTTGGCGCAAAAACGATAAGGCTTGTCGAAAAGCTGGTTTTTATACGTATCATACGATCGACATCGGGTCTAAAGCTGCAATAATTGAAATTTCAAACAGTGGCGTCGAACTTGATTTTGCACATGATTTTTCGTTCAGAAAAATAAATAAATGCTTATTTACTTGAAACATGCATGTCTATACATGTATTTATTTTAATGGCCAGGCCTAATTATAAACTGATTGTTCTTTTATTCGTGGGCTCTTCTGTTTTATGTAGAAAATGCAACACTCTCTCGCTCAAATTTCCACATTGTCCGTCGAATAAACGCATCCTGGTCTCACGGCACCAATCTGTAGTATAACGTACCCGGGTCGATTCAACATAGTTGAATCAGATAAGTAAAATTGTGGTTTGCCTTTACTTTGCCAATGATCGTCAAATTAGATTAAAAAGAAAAAAGGACCAATACCTACGTTGTGTTATTACTATATCTTGCACAATTTTACTCACTCATTATGCGCTTCAACGGAACACATTTAGGGAAATTTGAGGGAAAGGTGCGTCATGTAAATTAAACCACAGATTCCTAATACGCCTGATTTATTAAAGAAAAACGTGCCGGACTCAGCCTGGAATTCACGAGGGGAAAGAGTACGGCAGAGAAACCCTCGATCTTAATTCCTAAACCGAATTATGCTGTATAATCTATTAGTATTTTAATTAATTCAATTACTGTCTCCCGTACCACAATTCGCAGTTCCACACTTGCAACAATACATTTAAAACTGAAGAGATTTTTGTTAGTTAACCAGACGCCGCTGGTAGGTACTGAGGTCCTGGATTACGGAGGCTACCCAGCTATTTAGTTGCAAATATGGGACAATACCATAGTATAGTTTTAAACTTATCTCTAGAATGATCATTATATTTATTACTAGGATATTCTCCCGTCAGGGTTGGAAATGGTTAGTATAGATTCATCAAGGCCCTTGTGTACTCTCTCACTCATTCTAATATTAAAACCCTAGCACGAAAAGACAGCAAATAATACATTTTATGTTTTCACTTAAAGCAGTATTGATCACAGCATAACACGATTTCATTAAATATATACACAGGTTATGTAATCAAATATGAATTATCCACGAAAATAGAAGGAATATTTATGCAAATTATGTTTATAACAATATCCAAATATATACACATGTTATGCCATCAAATATAAATTATTCATGAAAATAAAGAAATATTCATGCAGATTATGTTTATAACAATATCCAAATATATATACAGGTTATGTCATCAAATATGAATTATCCATGAAGATAAAGAAATATTTATGCAAATAATGTTAATAACAATATCAAATATATACACATGTTACGCCAACAAATATAAATTATTCATGAAAATAAAGAAATATTTACGCAAATAATGTTAATAACAATATCAAAATATATACACATGTTATGCCATCAAATATGAATAATTCATGGAAATAAAGAAATATTTATGCAAATAATGTTAATAACAATATGAAAATGTATACACATGTTAGGCCATCAAATATTAATTATCAATGAGATTAGAAGGAATATTTATGTAAATTATGTTAATAACAAATATTAATTATCAATGAGATTAGAAGAAATATTTATGCAAATTATGTTAATAACAATATGAAAATGTATACACATGTTAGTCCATCAAATATTATTTATCAATGAGATTAGAAGAAATATTTATGCATATTATGTTAATAACAATATGAAAATGTATACACATGTTAGTCCATCAAATATTATTTATCAATGAGATTACTAGAAATATTTATGTAAATTATGTTAATAACAATATGAAAATATATACACATCTTAGGCCATCAAATATTAATTATAAATGAGATTAGTACTAGTATATTATGATATAAGTGTATAAGAGGGCCTTTAAAGCACGCGCGACATATTTCAAAACACGACGCGCAGCGGAGTGTTTTGTAAGTCGCAAGGGCTTTAAAGGCCTCTTATACACGTATATCATATGCTATTTTTTATTACGAATATATCATAATCTCAAAAATGTTTTAAATATTAAACTTAAGGGGTATATTGACGAATATATTAATCTGTCACATTTGACATGATCAAATGTTTCTATAGCAACCTTTAAAAAAGTAGGCGCATCATAAACATCATTTTAAGCACGCTGAAGCGTGCGATAATCGTTGATTATGATGCATGCGTAATAAAAAAATATTTATGCAAATTATGGTAATAACCATATGAAAATGTATACACATGTTAGTCCATCAAATATTATTTATCAATGTTTAATTATGTTAATAACAATATCAAAATATATACACACGTTATGCCATCAAATATGAATTATCAATGAGAATAAATGAAATATTTGCGCAAATTAGGTTTATAACAATATCAAAATATATATACAGGTTAATACCATGAATTATGAATTATCAATGAGTATAAAATATATAATGATACAAATTATGTTAATAACAATATTATAAGTTTCATTTTACCGACTTGTAATGACATATCGCAACACGGAAGCAAAACAATTCACCAAAATAAACCGTACACTCCGATGGTTTCTGACTCTCTATTTTTCGTTCTCGAGCACGGAGGCTACCCAGCTATTTAGTTGCAAATATGGGACAATACCATAGTATAGTTTTAAACTTATCTCTAGAATGATCATTATATTTATTACTAGGATATTCTCCCGTCAGGGTTGGAAATGGTTAGTATAGATTCATCAATTACTTATTTGAGCAGCTTCCGTTACGTTATGATCGATTTTAATAGATTTGGTTAGTTTTGGTTGGTCGTCCAATCAACTTTCTGTTAGTTTCACTTAGTCTTAAATTGAATCGGTCATTTGGGAAAGGTGGCATGTCTATATTTTCAAATTTTACAGGAGAGCAAAAAACGTCTCAAATCAATATTTTTTAGAAAAATGTTTTAATTTTTTTTGCGATAATAGAGGGTAAAAGTTAAGAGATTACCTAGAAATTTTAGTGTGTGATATATAGGGTATTTGAAATTTACCCTTCTTTACTTTTCAGATGACCCGTTTTCAAAATGAACCAACAAAAAAAGCCCAAGAACCAAAAGAAAATTACCTATTTTAACGAAAATATTATATTCCTTTGTTAATAACACAAAACCTTAACCTTTAAAATACACTGAACAAAAAAAATCCTTTAGAAACACATTAATATTCTTCCTCTGGTGGTTCATCTGCATGCGTAGTAGGCCACTCACAGATCTCATCGTAGAATACTTTATAGTTTTCTGGGATATATTGAAGAAGTTTTTTCAAAACGTTAATTTTCATTTCATTGATAGGAATTTTTCCTTGAGACGCTGGGTTGTTGTGACAGTTAGGAATGACCAGAGGTGAAGTATCATTCTGCATAGTCTTTGCAAGAAGAAAGCATTTCTCCACCAGGCTATCGATATATGGTTTTGCGATTACAACGCCGGGCTCTTTAGAATAGAAAGTAAACTCATAATACTGATTAACTCCAAAACTGACCTTGTTTTCTTTGGGAACCTCCTTGCCAATGCTAATGCTACGTAAAGGAAGAACTTTTTTCTTAAAAACCATGTGCCACCAAGTTTTGAAAGCAGCTATGTCTTGACTAGTGACATGTTTAACTTCGAATGTGTTCTTAGTCTTCATATTCTTGAGGACTATAGACACGGTCGAAACCCCGAATTTATTAATTGTTCATTATGAAAACGGGACATCTCCCAGAGATGCCCCCTTTTCACAATGAGTGTATTATACACTACCTAAAATTATTAGGATTGACAATTCGGCGATGGCTCGTTTTTATACAGAACATGCGTCTAGAGCATTAGATTCGAGTGCCAATGAAAACGGGATTTTGGAAATTTTCACCTTTCCCAAATGACCGATTCAATTATTTTAGTCATTTGAGTCGGTTCCGATCCGTTATTATCAATTTTAATAGATTTGATTAGTATTGGTTACTCGTCTAATCAACTTTCGGTTCATTTTTTTTTTTTTTTTTTTATGGTAGTGGCACACACACTAAAGGTAGATCCTATGACGCTCGACGAGCGGTGTGTGTGCGAAGATGTAGATTGACACGGTTCTTGAATATTTGTAGGTTGTAATTAGTGGGAAACAGATGTCCTGGAAGTGAGTTCCACAGTAATGCAGTGCGCCAGACAAAGGAGTTCTGGTAAAGCGATGTTCTAGGTGTTTCTAGTTGTACGACGAACTGGTGTGCTCCTGCCGTCTGTCGGGACCGCCTGACAGGAGTTGCCAGGGGCGGGATTATGTGGGCCAAATCCTGGGAACATCTGCCGTGAAAGTATCTGTAAAACAGAGACGTCTCGGCCACATGTCTGCGATGTTCCAGACTATCCAGATTCCGGGTCAACTCCGGATCGCCGACGAGACGCACCGCCCTCTTCTGAATGGAATCCAGCAGCTTTAGGGTATGCTTTGGTGCGGCACCCCAGATATGTGAGCAATATTCTAAGCACGGTCTTATTTGCGCTTTGTACAGCAAGAGCAACTGCAACGGTGTATAGAGTTTTTTGTTGCGAAATAGCGCACCAAGCTTCTGGGAGGCTGATTTTGCGATGTTAGCAACATGGTCATGCCATGACATATTGGTGTTGACCGCGACACCCAGCAGCCCGATTGACGAGGATGAAGGAATGGTCGATCCTGCCATAATGATGTCAGGGCCCGCTGCATTGGCCCTCTTAGTAAACGTTGCTGCTTGGGTCTTTGCTGCATTGAACTGGACCAAATTTCGGTCGCCCCAAGTTTGAACTTTCTCCAGGTCTTGATTAATTGCTGTAATCTGCTCCTGTCTGCGGTGATGAGTCTCAGTCGCTGGTAAGGGTTTTTCTGATCTAAAGTGGGAGACAAGGGTACTGTCATCTGCAAAACTG
The DNA here is from genome assembly GCA_016904865.1 of Pissodes strobi. Taxonomy (NCBI): domain Eukaryota; kingdom Metazoa; phylum Arthropoda; class Insecta; order Coleoptera; family Curculionidae; genus Pissodes; species Pissodes strobi. The sequence goes on along the minus strand of JAEQML010068124.1, from coordinate 5,447 downwards.
TAAACAGGATTATTCGTTTCGATCAGCAGGTCATTAATATAGATGAGGAACAGAGTTGGTGAAAGTATTGCGCCCTGAGGCACGCCCGCGTTGATGGTGAATGTGTCCGAGATGTGTCCATCGACTGCAACATGTAGGGATCGGTTCTTAAGGAAACTGGCCAGCCAGCTGCAGAGAGAGGCAGGCAGTCCCAAGGACGGCAGTTTGTTGAGCAGTCCGTCATGCCAAACTCTGTCGAATGCCTTTGAAATATCCAACGCAATCGCTCGAGACTCTCCGTAGTTTTCAATTGCCCTACTCCATATATGAGTGACATAGGCCAGTATATCCTCTGTCGATCTCTCTTTGCGAAAGCCGTATTGATTATCGCTGATTATTCTGTTGCTCTCGAGGTACTTGAGTAGTTGCTGGTTGACTACACGTTCCATGACTTTGGAGATTATTGGAAGCAAGGCAATCGGGCGATAGTTTGAGGGCGTGGTTTTCTTGCCTTTTTTTGGAACAGGTTGCACTCGAGCGACTTTCCAAGAGGATGGGTAAATCCCCCTTCTGTAAGAAAGAGAAAAAAGCCTGGAAAAAACAGGTGTTAGTTCGTTGGCGCAGTTCTTTAGCACGATGGCAGGTATTCCGTCCGGTCCTGATGCCTTTTGCGTATCTGGTTCTTCAAGGATTTTGCGAATATCACGATGAGAAAACTTGACTTCTGCCATGGTGGTGTTGATGTTCGGTATAGTGGGGAGAGTCTTGCTTTGGGGCACGTCTAAGGTAGAGTGCGATGAAAACATTTTGGCGAGCATGTTTGCTTTTTCTTTGGCTGTAGTCGCCGTGATGCCACGTTCGTCCGTCAAAGGTGGGAGAGACGTTTTTGTAAAGTTGTTACTTACTGCCTTTGCTACCGACCAGAAATTCCTGGAGCCACTGGGGCATTGCAAAAGTTTATTCCTGATCCTTTGATTGTGTTTGTCCTTAGTTTCGTCGATCACACGCTTGCACTCGTTTCTCGCTTCGATAAAATAATTGCGATTTTCAGCGGTCTGATTTTGCTGCCAGTACTTATAGGTTTCCTTCCTACAGCTCTTTCGCATCTTTTGTCGAACCAGGGCTTTCCTCTTGATGGTAACTTGATGGAATTTGGGATGTATGCTTCCATTCCTGAGGAGATTACTTGCATGATCTCTTCGCAGCAGTCTGACGGGTCGTCAGTGGCAAAGCAGACGTCGAGCCAAGGAAAATCTAGATAAAACTGCCTCAGATCGTCCCAGTTTGCAGAATTGTAATGCCAGATTTTGCGAGGCAATGGTGGATCCTTCTGTATGAGTGGCAATTCACAAACCGTTGTAATAAGTTTGTGGTCGGAGGTACCTAATGGCGGACCAACTGTAACCTTGTACTGGTCAGGAGTGGTGGTCAGAAAAAGATCCAGGAGGGCGGCGAATTCGCCCCTCTCTGAGATTCGAGTTGGTTCGTCTACAAGTTTAGTAAGCCCACAGCTGATGGCAAATGCTTCAGCCTCTCTACCTTCGTTGTCGGTCTTGTTGTGATGTTTGAGCCAGTTGGTGTTGTGGGCATTGAAGTCTCCCAGAACGATTATTTCTGAACTGGGGTGATCGACCTGTATTGTGTCAAAGGTGGTAGCTAGTGTTGAGAAAAAGCTTTGGTAGGCTCTATCGCTCGGAGGGCGATAGAGACAACATATAAACTTGGTTAATCCCTTGGCGGTGAACTTGAGCCACATGACGTCAAGGTTGTTCGGTTCGAGTGTTTCCTTGCGGTGACATGAAAGGTCGCTTCGGACAAAAAGGCATATTCCGAACTTATATCTAAATCGGGTATGTAAGTCGTAACCAGGATAGAGGTTCACTTAGTATCAGCTTATTTTAGTCATTTTAACCGGTTACGATACGATATAATCAATTTTAAGAGATTAGATTATTTTTGGTTAGTCGTCGAATCAACTTTCGGTTAGTTTCACATAGTCTCAACTTATTTTAGTCATTTGAGTCGGTTCCTATATGATATAATCAATTTTAATAGATTTAGTTAGTTTTGGTTAGTCGTCTAATCAACTTTCGGTTAGTATCACATAGTCTCAACAACTTATTTTACTTATTTAGGCCGGTTCCGATACGTTATAATCGATTTTCATAGATTTGGTAGTCGTCAATTAACTTTCGGTTCATTTTACTTAATATCAACTTATTTTAGTCACTTGGACCGGTTACGATACGTTATAATCAATTTTAATGGCTTAGGTTATTTTTGGTTAATCGTCGAATCAACTTTTGATTAGTTTCAATTTATTTTACTTATTTGATCCAGTTCCGATACGTTATAATCAATTTTCATAGATTTGGTTACTTTTGGTTAGTCGTCCAATCAACTTTCAATTAGTTTCACTTAGTCTCAACTTATTTTAGTCATCTGAACCGGTTCCGATAAGTTATAATCAATTTTAATAGATTTGGTTATTCCTGTTTTTTTAGTCGTCCAATCAACTTTCGGTTAGTTTCACTTAGTCTCAACTTAGTTAATTCATTTGAACCGGTTCGTATACGTTATAACCAATTTTAATCGATTTGGTTAGTTTTGGTTAGTCGCCAAAATTCGGTTCGTTTTAGTTAGTTTTAACTTACTTTAATTTGTGTAATCTATTCCGATACATTATAGGCCGTTTTGGTTCTTTGGTTAGTTTTGGCTAGTCATTCAATCAACTTTCGTTTAGTTTTATTTAGTTATAATTTATTTTAGTCCCTTGAACCGGTTCCTATACGTTATAACCATTTTTAATGTTTTTGGTTAATTTTGGTTAGTCGCAAAATTCGGTTAATTTGGGTTATTGTTAACTTACTTTAATATTTTTAAACTGTTCCGATACGTTTTAGCCATTTTTGGTGATTTTGGTTAGTCCTTCAATAAAATTTCGATTAATTTTGGATAGTGTTATTTTATTTTAGTCATTTGAACCAATTCTAATGTTTTTGGTCAGTCGCCAAAATTAGGTTAGGTAATTTGGGTTAGTTTTATCTACTTTATTATTTTTATTCTGTTTCGATACGTTTTAGCCTATTTAGCTACTTCTTGTTTCTTTTGGTAGTTTTGGTAAGTTGTTCAATTAACTTTCGGTTAATTTCAGCTAGTTTTAATTTATTTTAGTCATTTGAACCGGTTCCGGTACGTTACAACCAATTTTAATGTTTTTGGTTAATTTTAGTTATTCAACATTGCAGACATGTGGCCGATATGACTCTGTTTTACAGATACTTTCACGGCAGATGTTCCCAGGATTTGGCCCGCATCATCCCGTCCCTGGCAACCCCTGTCAGACGGTCTCGACAGACGGCGGGAGCGCACCAGTTCGTCGTACAACTAGAAACACCTAGAACATCGCTTTACCAGAGCTCCTTTGTCTGGCGCACTGCATCACTGTGGAACTCACTTCCAGGACATCTGTTTCCCACTAATTACAACCTACAAATATTCAAGAAGCGTGTCAATCAACATCTTCGCACACACACCGCTCGTCGAGCGCCATAGGATCTCCATTTAGTGTGTGTGCCACTGCCATAAAAAAAAATCGGTTAATTTGGGTTAGTTTTAACCTACTTTAATTTTTTAAACTGTTCTGATATGCTCTAGCGCTTTTTGGTGCTTTTGGTTAATTTTGGTTACTCGTTCAATCAACTTTCGGTTAATATCAGTTAGTTTTAAATTATTTTAGTCATTAAAACCAGCGCCGATACGTTATAATCAAATTTAATGTTTTTGGTTAGCTTTGGTTAGTCGCCAAAATTCGGTTCATTTTGGTTAGTTTTAACTTACTTTAATAATTTTAATATGTTCCGTTTCGTTTTAGCCCTTTTTGGTGCTTTTGATTACTTTTGGTTAGTTTTGGTTAGTCGATCAATCAATAGTTTTTTGGCCTTTTCACAGGGGTCCGCTGCACTTTATACTTTGGTTTTATTTATCCGGTTATGTGCACCTCAACCTTCGTTATGAATACGTCAATGTCAGCCTGTTTACGCTTTGCTGTACTGTTAGCCAAATGAAAGAACCTGTATGAAAAGAATGCGGGCAAAAAATGTTCTCGCATATTTAGATGCTGCCACATTTTTTTGCCAATAATCCTAATTTATTTTCTGTCTAGTTTCCTATAGTGAATTTACATATTTAAATTTCCTACTTGAATACTTAATTTTGTTATTTTCCTTAATACTACTGTCTTCTATTATTTACTATTTTATTTACACAGGCAAATCCGGAATAACATAGTAAGTATATTTTACTCGCCTTCAAGCTATTTAAAATACGCGACAACGGGCAACAATGCGACGTTTACTTGATTTTTAGAGGGGAGGCAGTTTCCTGATTGGTGGCAAGATATATTAAATACACTTTGACCCTAGGCAAACACCTAACTTTTTTTCCATATTTTAAAATTTCAGCAGCGACTTACTTTAGCCATTGGCGTGGAAATTGCCGAGCTGTGTGGTTATTTATATTATTTGGTTTGTAGGGTCTGGTGATATATAGGTTTTGTTGATTTTGCAATTTCTCTTTTCACTAGAGAGGGCGTGTCCTATAGAGCAGTTTAAGCCAAAAAAATCGGAGGATCCGCTACATTTTAGCCGAAAAAATGCCCTCAAAGTTCCAGTTTTGACACAAATTTTCAGCACCACTTCACAAATGCACTAGAAATATAGACAAAACACATTTGAAATTCAATTGTCGGGTGAAAATATAAACTAGGAGATATTTGCGTCGAACGAGAGGCCTCCGTTTTGTTCCGGCCCTAATTAAAAGCGACTCATAGCCCCATTAAACAAAATTAAATTTTACTTGTAAATATCCATCTTCCTTTTTACTGTCAATTGTCACAATAGCCGAAACAGAGATTTTTAAGAAGGCACACTGTTGCCAGACGATTATTGTAGTTTCGTTAGCAAAATTCATTAGAAAAATGGTGCGCTATAAGCACAGCTTATTCACTACCAGCTAGTCAGCCGAATGGACATCTTGCCTGTTACATCCGAATATGCGTCCTGGGAGTGAGATCCACAGTGCGCCAGACAAAGGAGTTCTTGTAAAGCGATGCTCTAGGTGTTTCCAGTTGTACGACGAACCGGTGAGCTCTTGACTGTCTGGCAGGGGTGGGACAAGACGGGCCAAATCCTGGGAACATCTGCCGTAAAAGTACCTGTAAAACGGGACTTCTCGGCCACATGAAGTTTTTCAGGACGAATCATTGCTGTTCATCATAGCAGATGAGTCCTGAAAAACTTCGTTTAGGTACGTGTGACAAACACTATTTTTTGTCATACGCTCTCAAAATGTTGTTATACGTTTTTTACAGAACGCTTAAATTTGCAAATTTACCATAATTTTTAAAATCATAATGTTCGAAAAAGTTAGCTTAGAAATTGATATCGTAGCAACTATTTCATAATTTT
>JAEQML010068123.1:0-18513 GCA_016904865.1 Pissodes strobi | reverse complement strand
GGATACCAAAAAAGTTAGCCTTCGAACTCTTATCAGTTCCTTCTAAACTGATTGTGATGGTAACCAATAAAATTTAAAAGCTAAGAAAAAACGTAACACCTTAATGTTTATATGTTGTGTTAGTGAAAACTGTTCATATTTTATACTATGTACTGATCAATACTACAGTAGCCAGTCTTGCAACAAACATGCAAATGCAACGTTGTCATAGTGAATCCTTTAAATTTAGATGTATTCCCAATGAGCTTTTATTGGCATAAACGTAAGGAAGACTTTGATGTCACTGTTAGCAACTTTGAACTCCTTGAAGATCAATGGATGCAACTCCTGATAGTAACGAGAACCTTTCGCATGAAAATCTTGAAGCAAAATTATAAATTTCATTACATCCAATGATCCAATCACTGTTTTGCTGAACATAGCGATTCTAAGCGTGCTGTTATGACAAAACAGTATATTGTTTCTTACGTGCAAGATATTTTAGCACCCAGGCTTACGCCAGCTTTGTAATAACATCTCTAAAACTGGATGAACTGAGACCATTTCTGAATATACTCATATTTGAATGGATTTTAGAGCTATAAAAGTTAGTGTGCTAGTGGATCACACACCAGAAGCAAACCGAAACTTCATTCGCACAACACAGAATAATATTTTTATTGTATGCAAATTCGATGACACGAATGGTAGAGCATACTTTACATTAAACTCCGGTTCGTTCAACTAGCGATTCTTGTCAGAGAAAGATAGGCGTGTTCGGCAGTCGGAAGAGACGAAGATAAAAGATGGTTATCCCATGTTTAGTTACAAGCTAATCTAAAAGATAGGTATTATTGAAGCTTCACTGCAATAATACGTATCTTTTAGATTTTATTTATCTTAGTGCTTGTTGAAAAAGTTAGCTACTCCATCATAATGCTATCACTAATACGTTAGTATGTTTAGATTTTTTAAGTATTTCCTGTAAAAAAAGAAGAAATCTATACTATACCAAGGGTTAAGCAAACAACGTTTAGATGCGATTTGATATTCTCTCTGATACACCATCTATCTCCTTTTTTATGCCTGACGCCGGGCATTTTTTTATTTCTTCCAGTCCTAACCTGTTTGAACAGAGTTAATGAAATATTAAATACATAAAAAATATATCTAAATATCTGATAAATACCACCTTTGTATTAAAACAAATGTATGTGCTATCTTATCTGTGTATGTTAACTGAAGCTAAAATTGTTTTTAGCTTAATTTAACATGAGCTCATGATTAAAAAAGATATCATGTATGCAAAGCATTCTCTCCAATATTCGTGACTTAATTAATTAGATGATGCTCTCAACTTCTAAAGTCTATATAAAACTTAATTAAAGGAGGAAGGGACACGCGGTAAACATCATTATGTACAGTATTACATTGCAGTATAATATGGTAATGTTATGTTAAAGCAAACGATAAAATGAATTCTAATTATTATTTCTTGATTTAATGGTATCTTCTGTAAAACACATAGATTTAGTAAACAACGTCTTAGTCCAGGTCAGGATTTTCAATATCTATAAACACTATTTTCGTAAGATAAAAAAATGTCGTATGCTCGTTTTTGTTTATATGTCACAGAAGGCAAATTCATGCCCCACAGCTAAGTAGCAGATTCCTACCAAAACTAACAAAAAAAGAAAAACATTTTTAACACAATTTTTTTTAATCTGACGAGTAAGATCAAAATTAAACATTTCATATGTTTTTTAAAACGTTAGAAGTAGTGATGAGCAAAAAGTGCAAGACCAAGACCGGGTTAGTCTTGCTCTTCCGGCTTGCAGGGTTCAGTTTTGGTCTTGGTCTTGCTCCAAGACACTTGCACTTGTTTTGTACTGGAGGCAGTTTTTACAAAGAAAATGAAAAAAAAGTTTTTCAAGTTCTTTAAAGTAAATAAAGGTTTAAAGAAAGGGACAGTATTTGCCAGAATGAAAATTTTGGTTTTTTAATATTAAGTACCACGGCGACAAATTTTAGCTAGTAAATCAGGTAATTTTTTTAAGTAAAAGTATTAAAAAAAACATTTTGAGTTAAGGAATCATTTGTTTAATTAAGTTTATCCCTGTAATATTGAAACATCCTGTGTATTTACAGTTATAAATAGAGGCGTTAACACAAGAACCATTTTATTTAACCATTGCATTTAATTTTTTAATACATGGTTATCCATAATTAAGTTGAAATGTAAATATTTATCTCTCTTGATAATCTGATGCAGTTATTCTGATAATTTTATTTAGAATATTTTCCTATAATAAAATTTCATAAGTTTGAAAATATATATATCAGTCCCTGGATTTTACGTCTTTCTATAAAAATCGATTCTCAGCAGGCCCGTTTGCTGGGCTTTGAAATAAACCAAAATTATTATTGCTCAATGAAAAACTGCACATTAGTTTTTAGAGCTTTATTGCTTTTCTCAGCAAATGGCAAATTCGTTAATAATTTTATTTACTCGGGTGCGGTAAAGTGTACTTTTCTTCACTCACTTGGGAACTTGAAAACTATAAGAACTAGAAAATAGGTTTAATGGAAAGGTTGCATGCTATTTAATTTCTAGTTCATTGCTGCTTTAATAATGATTCCATCTTTTTTCGTTGTCGAGATATTTTCAAAAAATCAGTAAAGATGGTGACCAAAATGTATAATTAAACTGGTGTTTTTAGGATTATTGGCCAGATATCATGAAAACAAATGATTATTTCGTGCACACGAATTATATTAACTCATCATCGGGACTCTGTTAAGAAGAGAAAGCTACTTTTAGAATATATATTTCATTTTTACAATTTGATTAAAAAGAAAACAAAACAAGAGCCTTAAGCCCAAAAACAAAATTTTTCTTAAGTACTAACTTTGTTTCATAAAACACAAATAAATAAATACAAAAAAACACACGAAACAAAAAAAACGAGTTAACGAAATGAAACAACAGACAAGGTTTCGAATGAAAAAATATGTCAAAAGAAAAACAAAAATTCCTGAGACTTAACCAAAATTGTGCTTTTCCCTCATATCTTATAACAGGATTAAAATATATAATATTGCGGATTGCAATGAACAACACAAAGAACAATTAAAAAACAACAACCAAATTACACAGCGTAATATAAGGACGACTGTTTTGAACTCTGTACTATATTTTGTCGAAAAAATCTAGTAGGTACAAAAAAAAATTTAAAAATTACATAAAATCAGCAGTTTAAAAAAAAATTGTTTTTTTGAAAATATGTCGCAAATGAAAAAAGATAAATAAAATGCATTATTATGAATTATAAATTCATTAAGATTGATTCATTATCATAGCAGAATTGAACTAGCAAATAAATATCTTACAACGTTTTCCATTTAACCAATTTTTGTATCTCTTGTAGTTTTCAAGATCCCAAATACATTCCTATCCTTTTCGGACACACTGCATGTGAGGAACCCAGGGTGATGCTTCAACTTACCACTTTATATCACAAGAATATGCGTATTATTATAGCTTCCAAAGGGCTTAGTGACCAAAATCACTGGCAAAAATCGGTCACTATCTCCCGGTCTATATGCAAGAACGCTTTGGGGAATTTCATTTGTGTAATTTGTTTAAAATCCAAATTAGATTTATGTAATTATGAGAATAATTTTCTTTACAAATTTGACTGCTCTTTTTACTTGAATACATTCTTATTCATTTAAATAGAATGCGGCGTGGCAAATAGTGAATACGGTCTAACTTTCTCTGCATGTATCTCACAAACAAAATGATTTTCGACCAACCTTAATAGGAAGTTTTCGCACCCAACAATTTTGATCCCAGAATTAAGGGCAATATGTCAACAAATAAAAATTGCGAAAAAAAAAACGTCTTGCACTGCTCGGTCTTGGTCTTGGTCTTGCAGACCTTGCTTTTTCTGCAAGACCAATGCCAAGACCAAGACTGCAAGACCAAGACCAGTCTCACTCATCACTAGTCAGAAAATGGTCAAAATAACTAAAATATATTGGCTTATATATTTTGGCTTATATAAAGTTTAAATGTTATATTTCGTATTATATGATTGTAAATTACTGCAAGCTTACAGGCTTCCAAGGCTGGCGTCACTTTTTTCTAAAATTTTTTCCAAATGTGTTTTAAAATAAGATTAAATAAAAGTCACACAATAGACAAAGGACAAAACTCATTTAGTTCAGAGAAAAACGATGGTGAGCTATTTATTATAAATGTTTAGTCAGGTAGTGTCTAGTGTTTAGAACACCTTGTTCGAATAGTATGCGGAAAGAATAACGAAAACATTTTGATAATTATTATTGAAATGATTGCAAATTATTCTCCAATTTTGGAGAAGCATATAAACAAAACTCAAAAACAAAACAAGAAATATTATTTAGTTAACTACATATTTCCAAATTAAATAATAGCACATTCAGTTGATGCAATGGTAATAATAGAATATTATGATTGCAGTAAATATCGATTATTTATTTACTATTTTAAATTACACGCAGAACATTAGCCAATTAGAACAGATTAGCTTTGTAGTAAGGTTACGAATATGCTAAATAGGCAACCATACATTTCTGAATGTAGATTTGTATCAAATAAAAGTGGATAAGTGCTAAGTTTTTCCTTGGAGTTTAAAATAATCCGAAGACAGAGCTATGGATTTTTGATTCCTTTGGGAAATTACAAAACGAAAACTAATAGGCAGACTTGGGATGGGGAAATATATGGGTCAGGCTGTGGCGGGAGTACTGGAAGGGAGAATGAGAGTACCTAAAAGCTTTCAAACAATTGTTAGTTATACCTCGATAGGGAAAAATCCAGCAAAAATGGTCTAGGGCGTCACAAACCAGTTTTTCTTTTAACTTAAAATCCCCACTATTTGGTTTCACAGTAAATGATCTATTGGCTTTTCAATTGGCGTATCACAAGGGCTGAGCTAATGAATTCAAGACATGGAAATGGCCGGCAAACTTTATGTTCCGTGGGTTAGATTGAGGCTCCTGTTTCATTTTATCCGTTTTGAGTGCACGCAAGACCTTGTCCGGGAGTTGAACAAGTGATTGTAAATTGTTCCAAATTTTGCTTGTAGATATGGACTTTTTTATCGTTAAACTAACCCAAACTAATCTATATTGCTTAGAATAATAACCTAAACTAACTCAAACTAACCTGTATGGTTTAGAATAAGTGAAAGTAGTATAGCATTATTTTGCTCATAAAAAAACGTTAATTTGATTTGATTTGATGTATTTTAGACTACCTCGCTCGCCAGGAGAGGGAAAAAAATAAAATAATTAATTCGGGAGAATGGGAAGAGCTACGAGGTGGAAATTTTTTAATGGTAGGTGCGCCTCGTGGAAGCCTACCTTTGACCATATGGCGGAGACCGGGGCTTTAATTTAAGGGGGGATTTTGAAAAAAAAAACGTTTTTTACCGATATCTCTGCAACGCAGCCTCGGATCGAAAATCTGACAAGCGATGACCTCGTGGGACAGGGTCATTAGTGGGTAGGGAATTATACTCCCCACCTCCCCGGATACCCAAACATTTTCGAAAAAATGGCATAAAATTGAAAAAAATATATTAAATTGTTCGGAAAGTTAATAAAGGTATTATAAAACGCAATAAGAAAGAAATATAATAATAAAAAAAAGTTAGAGACGCGGTTTTTGGCGAAAAAAGGCGAAGGAATTCAGCTACGATGTCGGAGATGGCAAAAATAGCGAAAAAAATGCTTTATGAAAAAGGACCAACATTTTTGAAAAAATGGGAAAAAATTGAAAAGAACGTAAAAAAATGTTCGCAAAGTTAATAAAAGTATTTAAAAACGAAATAAGAAAAAAAATTTATAAAAAAAAATCAAACGATTGCTTGGAAAGTTAATAAAAGTATTATGCGTAAAACCAAATAACTCAATTCCTAATATCTCTTTTAGAAGTTTCACTTCAGTTGTGTGCTTATAACTTTTTTTTTAATCAAGCAACCGAGGAATACTGGCGTGCAAGAAGTTAAATTTAAGATATGCGAAAGAAATAATTACCTTCAGAAGGTTTTGGGGGTCGTGGAATAAGCTTTTCTGCGCAGAAAAAAATATTTATATCACTTAAAATATAAATTCAGAACTTTACATAGGCCGATGCAGATTAGCTATGCTAATGTTCTTCATTCAAATGCGTATGCTTTGGTTACAAATTAAACAAGAGGAACAAATGTCCTGCAAAGATCTCCTGACGTAAATCTTATTGAACTCATGTTGTTTTACTCATTAATTGCTCCACATACTTCGCCAGAACTTGCTCAGGTAACTTACGAAGAACAGAATAATGTGTCACAGGAGTACAAAAATGCACCTGTATTCGATCTAGTATGCCCAAGAGTCAAGAGATCTTACAATCTAGTATTTGGTACTAGTCGCCTGCCTAATCCTACAAGCATTATTATGCATGATATAAGAACATTATAATACAAAAAGTTATGGACCGCCAAAATCAGTTGTCACAAAAACAACTTACGGGATAGTACTTAATAAAAAAAAACCATTAATATCTTTTTCGTAACTGATTTATCCGACATATTATTGAATTTTTAATGGATTCTAAAAATTATTCTAATATTTGATATGGTTGCGAAATACTGCTTTCTGAAAAATGTCATTTACACATAAAGATATTATTTGTACTCTGGCTGTAGAAACTACATGATATGACTTAGAACAAAATGAATTACACGTCCTTTCCTTACCTATCAATGATCTGTTATCTAACACATATTATAGGGTGATCTATTAAATAAATAATTATAATTATTTTTACTTTTGATATTTTATTCCCATTTTTTTTCTATTTTAAGTCACTGTCAGTGGGTTTCAAACTATGCGTGTGCACCCTATACATACTCAATTTTAGAAGTTTCAATTTAATCACCCTAAACATAACTTATGTTAAAAATTTAAACATTAGTTTTCTGCATAACTGTGGATACCAGATATAAATGTTTCTAGAATTTTCCATTGCAATGTTCCGTATAAGAAACAGTCTCAGAATATTTATCCAAAATTTCAGAAGTTAGATTAATGTTTTGTATCCATTAGTGGGTCAGCAATGTCTTCTTAGTCAATGCATGGATTTTTTCATTCATAGAAACAAAGGTTAGAGCCCAAATACATTTTTCTGACCTTTAAGAAAACATATATTACTTAAGATGGCAATTCAAACACTACAAATTTGGCGAAATTTATTCGTCTCTAGAAAACAAAAAGAAACTATTCTAGCTTTATTATTGTTATCACACAACTTGATGAAAATAATATATCTGGAATAGATTTTTTTATTTTCGGAGACAAAAAAATTTCGTAGTATTTGAATTCCTATCTTGTATAGACGATTTTCTGTAACAGTTTCACCTGGTTATTGAGTCAGTTTATTTTACATAAAAATTTTCCAGAATCCAAAACATATCGATAAAGCTACATCTGAAATACCTATTTTGGGGTATGGAACCTTCGGCAAAATGCACTAAAGCAGATTTGTATCCACAATACTGAAAACTAATTTTTGAACTCGACGCGCGTTTCGCTAACCAGGTTCGCATCATCAGGAGATGATTAAAATCTAATCATCTCCTGATGGTGCTAATGGCGCATTTAGGAAGCCTCCGCGTTACAGAACTTCAGTTAAATAACGTCGCCTGATTGGCTAGATAAGCACGTGTCTTAAACTAGCCCCGCCCGTCAATGTTGTTTACGTTTTTTCATTTCACACATTTGTATTCATGCAATGCCTTCCGCTCGCTGCGGGGCGCAACCAACAAAAACTAACCAAACTAACCCAAGGCATGCCAAAAAAAAAAAACTAACTAATTAAAAAAATATATAATAAATAAAAAAAGAGCTTGCAAGGGCCGAGTATCAAACCCATTGCTCCGCAATACTCCGCATTCAAAACGTGAGCCTTACCACCTGAGCCAGGCTTTCACATTCCTGCTTTTCTCGAAAAATCTCATACAAATCCGTGAAGTGAAAAAACATAAACAACATTGACGGGCGGGGTTGGAGTTAGCCAATCAGGCGGCGTTATTTAACTGGGGTTCTGTAATGCGGAGGCTTCCTAAACACGCGATGCTAACATGGTTAGCGAAACGCGCGTCACGTCGACTGCAAAAATTCTGTTTCGGTATTGTGGATAAAACTCTGTTTTACTGCATCTGAAATGTACATTGAAATAGTGTATAGTGTATATCATAACTACTTAATTTGTATTAAAATGCGCACGTCTAAGACAATTATTGAATATAATTTTAGATAATTATTAAGGATCACTTCTTTTGATCTTTGCGTTTACATAATATTTAAAAAGTAAACCTATTGGCACCTGAACAAAATACGAACTGTTCAAAATAATTTGAAACTTTACTAAGCACATAATAAAGAAATATGTAACATAAGTGATAATAATAGATATCAAATGATAGATTGAAACGAACGGGCTATTCAACGAAATTAAAGTAATTGTACTAAACAATCTTGTCGTGCGTGTAAGTAGTAAATTGCTTTACGTAATAAATTTGTTGGGACCAATATACAGGATAATAGATAGCTACGCTGCAAATTAATTGATACAAGTTATTATTGGTTCGATGATATCGCCTGTTTTATTCAGTGTGAATCGAGTGTTTGTTTCTATACTCATGATATCATTAACATTAACCCATTTTTAGGTTCATCACATGTTAGATAAGGTACCTCATCTATGATATCTAAAACCTTCGTTTTTATCCTAATCAATCGGTTTCTTATTCTATCTCGTTGTGAGATATCTAAGCTTTTTGCTATGTTTTGACTTCGTTGCTAATTATAGTAACAGCTCATCATAGGTGTTGGTTGGCAGAAGACATATACGCGCGTATCTCCTCTCCTGCCAGTCGATACTTAGGAGTTACTAAATCATATCACTCAAAAAATTCTAGATTAATAAAGTCAAAACATCTATTAAATAATGGATCATGGTTTTTGCACACTATTTATTATTATGCATCAGTAATAGATATTATGTAAATAATTAACAATAATAAGAGTTTCAGCGAGTTTATCAGGGTTGTCAATTGACACTTGCGATTATTGTTTGAGAGACATTCACACCAACTTTCCTTTTTAAATGGAGAGCTATGTATATTTCTCTACCGCTTGACCATATACGTAAAATAGTTAACTGCTTTAAACATCAAATGAGAGTGTCCTCTATTTACGGTCTGACAAGTATATGCGGATATTCCTAATTTTCATTTATAATTTTTCCCCTGAACTTTTCCAACATGCGAGCCCAAAAAGAAGTGGAGAAAAATCGGGGGACCAAGGTGGCCATTCGATTCGTCTTCCCCTGCAATGCAATGCATCTTTATGGAAACGTATAATACGGCATGATATGCTCTGCAACATTTAGTTTCTACGGGTAGGTACTCGGGATATACTACTTATTACACTGCATATTCAATATTTAGGCTACTTTGTAGTTCTCGTAACATGAAAATCATCAACTTACACATTATAGGGTCCACTTGAAAGAGCACATGTTGAAGGGAGCTCCCCCTGGCTCAGCTGAAGCAACTAATCCAAGTGGCTGGTTAAATGAGGATATTTTTTGAATTCAATCAAAAATTTTTGAGCCATGCAAATTTCACTTTCGAAGAGCCTCATGTTTTAATCATATATTATATCACGAGAACTATGAATTTAATCGATTAAACTACGTTCAATATTTTGAGCATGATTTTTCTGGAAAATGTTGAATGCAAAATAATTTAATAAAAACCCGAGACCGCGAAGCGGTCGAGGGTTTTTATTTATAAATTATTTTGCATGAAACTATTTGCCAAAAAGAAAAATCATGCGAGAAATATTGAATGTAGTTTAATTGATTGAATTCATAGTTTGAGTGGTATACGGCTAGATTATTTCCTGAATTAGTAACCTTGGTTACATATCCCAATGATGCGTTAACTAGGCCCGCTTATCAAATTCGACATGTAAATATTTCAAAATTTGACATTTTCTGTCACCTTATACCAAAATAATAAAATACAAATTTTAAAGAAAATCGGAGTTTTTAGCAATAAAAGTCAATATTAGATCATTCAAACCATTTATAAAATATTGTTTTCTCAAAATCCGTTAATGAAAATTGCAAGAATCAGCTACAATCGACAAAACGAAATCCAATATGGAGGACGCAGTTTAATCGCTGTTAAACAGGTCTAGTGCAATAATCACTTATCTAAACAAAATTTATTCAGAAAATCGGGCTGTCTGATTGGTCCATTTTACGACGAAGGAAATAATCTAGGATAATCATGAATCGCACATTTCTTTTAATGTCATTAACAGAGATAAAGAAGCGGAGCTTTATTTGTTAATAATACCCCACACTCCACACTAGCTACAAATTCCAGCCTTTAGACCGTTCAGTATTTGGCCCTTTTAAATGCTACTATCACAAGGCTATGAATGATTGGATGTATCCCCTGGAAATGCGGGCAAGCCTGTGACGATTTATGGTGCCTGGGACATCTCTCGTAAAGCTTATAAATTAGCTTATACTCCAAAATATATAGTAACCGATTCTAAAATTACCGGGATCTTTCCTCTAAACGAAAATATTTTTGGTGACTCAGAATTTCTTCTCGCATATGTAACATTTCGTCCATTGTCAACTACTAACGAAGAAAATGCATCCTCTGTCAATGATCATCATTTACTCGTCAACATCAGCAGGGAGCACTCGGCATGGTAAGACATTAACCGGCAATAGCAGTAGTATTCTACTGAATCATAATGAAGAGAACTTAAAATACCCTTTCTTCGAACACTTTAGAACAATTAGAAAGCAAGGGCGTATATAAAAAATTTTCCAGGGGGGGGGCAAATTATTGTCACAAAAAATTCTATAGTAAAACATTCACAACACACCTCTTAAAATGCATAGAATAATAAGAAAAATATAGCTAACACAAAGTTTAAGTTTAAAAACTATAAAGCAAATGGTACTAAAACTAAATTAAAATGTTAATTAAATCGAAAAAACCTTTATTGACACTAACAAAAAAATCACAACATAAAACATTAGATACCTACTCTCTTTGGTAGAAAATACTCGAGACTCGCTCGAAATAGTTATATAGATACTCATAATTATTTAAATATAAGAACTACAACTACATATAGAAGGTAAAGTAAACATTAATTTTAAAAATAATCACTTTACATAAACATACAGATGTGATTTAGTTACATAAGCACAAAGAAAGGGAGCGCTTTTTTACAAAAAAAAAACCACTACCTATGTATTCAAATAGAAATTCAAGTTTATGCGGATTATGCATAACAACAATAATTTGCAGGTAGTATTTGTACTTAAATCCAAATGGGGAGAAGCAGTAAGATATTCAATCACAACATTCACAACACAGCATGCAGGACCCCGGGTTGGCGGGGTCCGGGTTGGAGTGTTAGAAATGTTCGAATAATGGAATGACAAAGACATTTGGTCTCCCTAGACATGATCCGGTCAGCTAGGTGACGCGACGTTAGGAGTCAAGGAGTGCAACGATACTATCGATACTTTTAAAAAATATCGATTATTTTTTGTATTCGATACTTTTGTCTCCATGCGTATAACAAATAAGTAACTACAAGGTAACAGTAGAAAATATGAAATCAAATTTTATCTTCCCATAATTTGTAATGTGCTGTGGCTTTAAGTTTTCTTAGTTTATACATTATTTATGTGAATTTCCAGGGGGGGGGGGGGCAATGCCCCGAGATGGTAAAATGGTAAAGCCACTTCCCAAAGCCGAAGCAAAGAAAGCAGGTTATAAAATAAGAAAAATAAAATCCCTTATACTAACCGACACACCAGGTAAGGCAGCGGCAGAAAATCAAAAAGGCGAAGCTTAATAAAGGCAACCCTTAAAAAATAGTATATTGTGTAACTAGGAGGAAAAGCAAAACATTCCTGGACGACTGTGGTAGTTGCTGGACGAGGCGCAGCCGAGGCCAGCAACACAGGAGTCCAGGAATGTGCTTTTCCTACGAGTTGCACATACTATTTTTTATCCGATCGAAATTAATTGGAATACGTACTTATATAAATAGAGCCAAATATTACTGTAAATAAAAACGTGTTTTAAATTTAAACTCAACATAATATCAAGTTTTGAATCGAGCGAGCTTGAAGTTTATTACGTAGCTAAGGAAACTACAGCTAAATGTTACTTTTGATAGACGTCAGATCTGACAAACAAGGCGTTTGAATATGACAGAAATGTTACATTCCCGGCCTAGGACGGGAATGTTATATTCCCGGACTGTTATTTGCTATTCTTGTACAGTTATTGCATGTTGCCAAGCAACGAATACAATATACTGGAATCATAACTTTTGCGGTGAGAAAACACATCGGAAAGGTGTCGTTTTTCGTCCGATCGGATAAAAATAAACTTATCATCTGTGGTTCTACAAATTGTTGGCAGGAGCAGCAGTAACAGCGACAATGATTAAGATGACATAGGTTTGAACCAGGAACGACACGAAAATGAAATAGAATCAGGGTTTTTCCACGCCTCCATCGAAACGGGTGGTTATATTTTGGTAAAGCGCAAAGGAGAAAAGTTTTCCCAGTATTTTGTTGCAACTGTAACATGTAACATCAAAAGTTTAAAATAAAATATTTGAAAAAATTACAAAAAAAAGGTAATTTCCTGAAATATCAAGATTAAGATATTTGAGGTTTGCGAAGAAGAAATAATAATTTTAAATTTACTTATAAACTGTTGCCCGGAGTAAGAATTCGTTTTTTATTCTATTGCCTTTGAGAAATATAATATGACATAAATTTGTTAGCTAATTAAATATATATTATATTATAGCTCAATATTAGAAAATATACTATTCTCATGTGTTTCATATTAGATACAGGCTAATACCACCGAACATTAACAAGAGACTAGAAGGTCCACTCACGGTCGGTACTTTTGATGTAGTGCTTACAAAGGCGAGGCGCCAGACTTCCACAAAACGATTAGATACGAGGGTGACACATGGCACGAGGGCTCAGCGGTTAACCAGAATTTCACCAAGTTCTGTGACGGGGCAAGGAGGGAAATGCTAAAGGCGGAGCTTATAGTGAACCTTCTAGTCTATTGTTAATGTTCGGTGCTAATACCCTAGGTATTTTTCTAATGTTAACGTTCTGTTTCTTCTATAAAATATGGTATTTGATGTGATTTATAATCGAAGAAGAAAATATTATTATTCACTTAAAAATTAAGGTATTTATAATAACGGCCCATAGGTAAATATTTTGTCGTCAGGTACACCATTGCAGTCCCTTGGTATACCGCACCGTACGGCTGTACTAAGGGACACTTGACGACACAATGTAAATCACAAAAACAAAGTCTAAAAAAAACGATAATTTCTTGAATCTTCAAGACTTTAAGATATTTGAGGTTTGCGAATAAGATATGATAATTTTAAAATGCCTGTTGGAGAGACAGCCCGGAGTAAGAATCTTCGTTTTTTATTCTATTGCCTTTGAGAACTATAATATGGGATAAATTTGTTAGCTACTTAAACATTTATTATATTACAGCTCAATATTAGAAAACATACTATTTTTATGTGTTTCATATTAGATAGACTCATACCCTAGGTATTTTTCTAATGTTAACGTTCTGTTTCTGATATAAAATATGGTATTTGATGTGCTTTTATGATCGAAGAAGAAAATATAATTATTTACTTATAAATTAAGGTACATATTTATAAATAACGGCCCATAGGTTAATATTTTGTCTCCAGGTACACCATTGCAGTCCCTTGGTATACCGCATCGTACGGCTGTACTAAGGGACACTTGACGACACAATGTAAATCACAAAAATAAAGACTACAAAATTTAATTCGTATTTGAAATTTAATATAATCAAAATTTCTTCTGAAAATAGTAAAAAAAATAAATTGTAAAAACTGCCCCTGGGCACCGAACATTAACTATGCGATAAGAAGAACCACTCAACCGCGGCAGCTTTGATGTGCGTGTTCAGCGAGCGCTACAAAGGAATCGTAGTTTTTTGCTTGGTAACGGTTGGCGGACTCTCGCCACACACAGGTCGAATTTCAATAAAAGCTGGTCAGAATCGATATTTTCGTTTGCGGTATTTTAAATCAAATTTATGACGAAATTATTTATATCACTCTAGTACCCTAGTTGGCTATGGAAATATCAATTGATATCTTTTGAATTGTTTGCAGCGCCCTGTCAGATTTACGTATTGGTTTTTATTACCGTTATCATTTTCACCAAATAACTGAAGCTGAAATTTCGGTAGAATCATTATTGCACCATATTGGTGCAAGACTGATCTTATTACAAAAAGTCGAGGTAATAAATACTTTGGCTGAATCAGCAGATAAAATTAATAATTTAGTTTGGGTTAGTAAATGTAAATATGGCTTTGGTTTTGATGATACCCCGTCAGAATATAACCAAGTGCTTTTGAACAACAGCTGCACTGATGCTTCTCTATGTTTTACTAGTTTGGTCCCCATTAGATTAATTGTTACAAATAATGGTAATTCTGAAATACTTGTATGGCAAAATTGCAGGCCCTCATTAACGCGTTTCTGTCGTCCAACTAACATTCATTTTGCTCGTGAAACTCGTGAATTAACGGTTGCAAAAAACCAAATTTGGATCATCAAATTAAAAATTTAAAACCCTTTTTTACAACGAAGTAGACCTTAATTTCAATTCATTAATTTCTTAAAAACGGTTTAAGAACATACGAATGATTTTTATACATGATTTTTATCGTTAGTGATAATTGATACACTCTATATATAGATATAGATGATCCAAAAATTCAACAATAAAGCATCTTTGTCTAAAACACGATATTTTAAACGTGAGATACTCAATAACATATGTCTTATTTCTGATAATACTCGGCAAGAAGCGAGGCCACTCTATAAAATTCTCGACCGGGGCATCGAGATAATTCCAGCGTTCCTGAATCTTCGCGGCCGGCAGGCGATGACTCATACATAAGCGCTGCAAGCGGCAAGGCCAGTTCTATAGGGTAGCACAAGAACAATCGGATGATTACTAGCCGTGACAATATTCAGTCGCTAATTGGTCGATGGTCGCTATTTAGACATTATATTCACTATCCGCATCCGCTTTATTTTTGACTTCTTCATTTACGACAAAGATTACATCTTTGTTTACGAATAGAAATAAGTAAATTTAAACTTGTGTCTTTTTGGCACAACATTGCGACCATTAACGTCAACATGTGACACTACTTAAGATTTCCTTCGTACAAATTAGGATTATTCTAGAACATATCAATACCGGGAATTTTATCGGTTAAACAAAATTTTTGCTTTATTGAGAAAAGCTGCATTTAATTTTATTTTTCGGCTTGAATTCCGCAAAATTTCACCGTATGAGTGTATATCTAAATTTCACTGATGACAACTATAGAATGAGTCTTCAGAATTATCCTTCATAACTGATTTTCGGTCAGTGACGTGATCCAGTGGTAGTTGGTTATAGACACCGGGGAATTTTCCTTAACCGAAATCAGTATGACGAACTTCTTGTCTTCGTCTGTAGCCGCATTCGATCTTCCAGACCTTGGCAGGCTTTTGCCGTTCTTAGTTCACCTGTAGCACTGAACTATTCAAAATAACACACTTTGTAATGTAGAAAATGTGGATGAAATTTATTAAACATATTACACTCTTCCTGGTACAATCGCTGTTTACCACCCTGGCCTGGTAAGATCAAAATAACGATCCTCTTCATTTCCCTTGCCAGAAATACTTACTATTCTAGTCTCAAATAAAATGTACAATACAGTTTGCTGATCAAACGGTGACAGATGTGCTCTAGTAATGGAAACACTTTAATTAAAATTTCAATTCATATAACACTAAGCCGGACGTATAAAGAGGCACTATAATATACAAAATAATTTATGCAAAT
The DNA here is from genome assembly GCA_016904865.1 of Pissodes strobi. NCBI lineage: Eukaryota > Metazoa > Arthropoda > Insecta > Coleoptera > Curculionidae > Pissodes > Pissodes strobi. Next base: position 2,447 of record JAEQML010068123.1, on the reverse strand, counting down.
CATTAATGCCGTTACTTTCATATTGTTTAATGTTTTGGCCGGTATTTTCTGTTCAATATTTTTAACACTGATAGGAACCTTTTAAATGGACCAATCAGGATGCAAATTATTAAATTCAAACACGATACCTACTACTGAAATTATCTCAAATTAATGTTGAAATACTTATTGCTTCACCGAAACAAACCACGTAATATGTTCCACTCTATATTCTCTCAACGCCTTACTTGGATAATTGCCATATAACATTTAATCGAATAAACGTTTCCAATCATTTTGATCACTTAAGAGGTTCTGGGAATTTTCTCGGATATGAAAAACAAATCTTGAAAATCAGCAGGTGTAGTAAATAAGTAAAGAACATATCACAATAGGAATGATATATCGATTTGCTTGTCTTAAAAATACTTCATTTACAACCTTACAGGTTACATACGATACAGTGAGCATTAAAATTCGTCTCCTTGCTAATTGGGATTTTTTTGAGATAACCTACCTTAATGTTAGAACTGTTAGAAATAATTATCTATTTGTTTTTATAAAGACCACACATTATTATGCATATATACACATTCACAAACGCATCCCACAGACATTTTGTTTGTTGCTCAAACGATTCAGAACACGGTATTTCCATTCACGTAACGTGATACTTATACAAGGAATAAAAAAATTCTCGCTCGAATATTAGAATTTAAATTGTCCCATTCAAAATTATATTTACATTTTTAATTATCTGGCATTCGTTTCCCTTAAATTGACCATTTTCCTTTATTTTCCATATATTTGTAAAAATATACCCTAGTGATATAAAGAAATTAATGATGGAAATTGCAGATCTTTGTTTTTATCAAAGTATAATACTTTGGTAATTAGAATTGTTGGTAATTTAAAATTTAACGCAATTTTTCGAAATTCAGAGATACAATAGAACTGAAAGTCTGAAACATGAAAAATATAAATATATTTTATTTCGCGGAAAAATATCTTGTTTTTCCACTTTTTTCATATTTATTATTCTGTATTATAAATGGATGGTGGTATGCAATAATGAGTCAATCCACATTTTTTCAGAAATTAAATTATTCCACTTTCTAAAAAATTATTTAAGCCGTACATAGACGTTCGCGCCATCTAGCAACTGGGTTGTTAAGCCACATCACGCATAACTCAAATTTATGGTTTTGAACTAAAGAGTCAACCACAAACCACAGAAAAGTAATGTGTCATTTAGCAATAATTTTTGTTAGTTTTCTTATATTTATCTTTAAATAAGTGGGTTTGAGAGTGTAAATTTCAGTACGTTTTCGTACTGAAAAACATCTGCTTAGAATATTGTTCGGGTAAGTTTTGTTTGATGTTTTTTTTAATGATAAGTTTTCTAACCCTCAAAGTAATATTTTGAAATTTAAATAACATGTCAAAAATCTATAAAATGGTGATTTTAAATATTCAAAATTGGCAAATAATTAATTTGAAAACAAGAAAAATGCCGCTTTTTTGCTAGGTTTTGTGGGTTAACTCATTATTACTAAATTTTGTAACGGTGTATTTTTTTCAGAGTTGAGGAAAAATCCTTGCCGAAATGGGCAGGCAGATTGCTCAGGCTACTAGTCCAGTCTACTTCCAGGCAGAAAAGAAAGAAGAACCATTTCGGGATATCGAACAAGATATTGACCACGTCACCGAAGGAGAAAGTGGAACTAAAGAGATTAGTGAAAACAATGAGTTACGTATTGAAAACGGCGCTGACGGCTTTCAGCCCAGTACTTCCACAGGTCGGGTAACCAGTGGAAGAAAAAGGAAGTATGGAAACCAGAACCGGCTGATAAAAAGTTCTGTAGATGAGACAAGAAAAAAACACAGTTACACTAAATACGAATCAAGGCGCAAATTTAGCAGGAAATACTATATTAACGGCAAAGAAATATGTAAAATTGCTTTCCTAAAAACGCTACAAATAGACCAAAAACCGGATAGACGTTGCTCTAAAAATGTCAGCCAAAAGTGATGGCAGAAATAAATAATGTGCAGAGCTTTCTAAAATCAAGGAACATATAAATTCCTTTACAAGATAAGTTTCACAGTATTGCAGGTAGGATACAATCTCAAATTTTCTTGCTCTTGACTTATTTAAACAAACTGTACGACCTATATAAATTGTTTTGCAACAATTTTAAACTGTTAAGGCGAGAATACACTTGCTTGTTACACGCAGAGAAGCGCAGAGTGCGAGTAGTGCAATTTCTTTGAGCGGGTGGGGGTGGGGAAGGAAGAATGCATGCAAGTGTTGTCGAAATGTGTGTGAATGAATCATTTCCAGTACCTCGCATGTGACGAACGGTATAATTGTCGGCAACTCTACTTTCAACTATAACATTACAATACTGTTTAATTCACTTCTCCAATGAGAAACTTCAATTTTTAACAAACCAATTCAACACTTT